>SWKW01000136.1:0-92031 GCA_011058865.1 Didymella keratinophila | reverse complement strand
GTGGGGGGGGGGGGGGGGGGGGACCAACTGGGGCGGCCGTTCTGCGTCCGTTGCGCAAAGTAAGGAAGCTGATCAACAGAAGACGTTCAAACGGCGTCCTGACGCGTCGCGCTTACTAGCCGAGCCGCGCGACCGCGCCATATTCACCAGCCTCTTCTTGGCGGATACAGACGTACATCAACGAAGTCGCAGCCAGCTAACGATGAAGCTGCAAATATACGAAGTTCGCAATTGATTTCGTTGAATAAATCGGCGCATGTCCCTCGCTTTTCCTCTTGTTCTCCAGATGATCAACTATCTTTCACGTTCCGACTCCTGTACATCCCTTACCCTACGGCTGCCCTGGCCACACTGCGTCAGCAATGCTCCTTACGAGCTGCAGCTTCTTGCGCATGTCCTCATAGCCTAGCGAGTTGCCCTCTGCGTGCGACGCGAATCCACACTGTGGGCTGACGCAGCACTGCTGGATAGCGTCCTCGCGCGACTGTCCCGTGCCCTTTGCGATCCAGTCAGCGGCCTGGTTGACGCGAGCGATCATCTCGTCCTTGTTCTCGAGCTCGGGGAACTTCGATGTGATGACACCGAGGACGACGTTCTTGTTCTTCGGCAGATGGGCGAGAGGCTCGAAGCCTCCGGCACGGGGTGTGTCGTATTCGAGGTAGTAGGTGTCGACGTTCAGGTCCTGCTATTGTTAGCCGCGTGATCTGATGCAGCGATGAGTGCGCGTACCTGGAAAAGCTTCTTGGCGATATTGTCGTAGGCGCCTTCCGAGAAGTGACGGCTGCCAACGTAGTTGCCTCTGCAGAGGTGAATGCCGAGGTGCATGTCTGACGGGCGCTCGAAGCACTTGTTGTAGAACTTCACATATGCGTCGAACATCTCGTCGGCTGTCTTGTTGTTCTCCTTGTCCGCAGCCCAGCCCTCCAACATGTCCTTCGAGCAGAAGTATGCCAGGTTGGGGTCATCGATCTGGATGTTCCTGATGCCTTGCGAGTGCAAGATCTTCAGCTCCTCCTGGTAGGCCTTTGCCACGTCCTCAAAGTATTCCTCGTCGTTCGCATACACCTCCTTGGGGAAGCTGCGTCCGTTCAAGTAGCGGAAGTGGTACCAGCTAGGAGAGATCAGGGTGATCTTGATATTCTTCCACTCACTCTCGGGGAGCAAGCTCTTCATGAGATCTACCTCGTACTGGTTGCTCGACTTGCCGGTGTGGCTGATCTTGTCAACACAGACAGTGACGTGGTTGGGTACCTCCTTAGCCTCCATGAAAGACTTGACATCGGGTGCGTAAGGCCGGAAGATGCCAGCATCGTAGCCCTTCAGCACACCGAGCTGGAGCTCCTTCATACCGTTCAGGGTCTCGAAGAAAGTGCCCCAAAACATGTGCCTTCACAATGTCAGCTGAAACGATCAGCACACGAAGCATCTCACTGACCTAGTGTACTCTCCGCTGGACACGACCTTGAGACCGCAGTCCTGCTGGAACTTCACAACCTCCGCTACTGCCTTCTTCTCAAGAGGAGCCAGATCCTCTGGCTTCGCCCTTCCAGCTGCGACATCGTACCTCTTCTGGACGAGCTCCTGGGGTCGGAGAAGGGAGCCTACGTGCTCGGCGCGGAAGGGTGGGCTTCTCTTAGGGGACGACATGTTCAATTGCAACTCGTGATGTCAGGAGAGAGGATTCGAGATCGGACGAAGGCTCCTACAAGAAAGCCTTGCCCCTCCTTAGACCGGGTGCCCCGCACCCTGAATCGGACGGTCATCTTGACCTGTGGAGCATTTCAGCCTTGACGCTCAAGCGGGTGCCGCGCTCGGGTAAAGAAATTGGGGATTCAGGGGCCTTCGATTGGAGGCGATGCTGCAACGGCGTTGTGGCATGTGGGATGCTGACTTCCGCATATTGAGCTATGGTGGGGCTTTGGGTGAGATGTGAGTTTGCCCCACATCTTCCGCAGACATCTGCAGTTGGCAGACACTCCTACTCTCACCCTGCTGCAGTGTGCACGGCAGTCTCGTTAGATCCCTCCATAGGTTACTTGCCGACACCGCTTGACCGACGTAGCGAAGCCGCCGACCACTTGCTCTTACTTCATCGTTGTCAGGGCTTACTACGTCATCGTACCAGAACCCAACTTCAAGATGCGCTTGTTTCTTTGCTGCGACGTATATGTTCACGTACCTTTCACAAAAAATGAAGAATCTACACACATACCTGGCACTGCTGCGCACGAGCTGGGCCAGGCAACGGCCATAGACCCTAGGACAGGCCTAACGCGCGACTCGAAGACGTGAAGTGGATGTGAACACCACGCCAGACATTCCTCAACGATGACGACAGCATATGGACATAACGCGGACTGCAAGGGTCTTTTTGTCAGCAACGAATGAACTGCTTTCCTTATCCGCGGCGAAGCATTATCGGGGCTGTCGGACAGAGCTACCCCGCCAAGCGGGATGCATACAAATGTCGCAACAATTCGCGCCATTGAGGCTCCCATACGTCTTTCCAGACTACGTTTCCCACTTCAAAACCTCTAAACAACAACTACAATGACTCGCGTTCTGCTTACTGGAGCAAGCGGCTTCATCGCTGCACACACCTTGGACATCCTCTTAGAGCGTGGCCACTCTGTCGTTGGCACAGTCCGCTCACAAGAGAAGGCTGATAAGATCAAGGCGCAGTACAAGGGAAAGTACGAGGACAAGCTCAGCTTCGCCATTGTTCCGGATATCGCACAGCCAGGCGCTTTCGATGAGGCCGTCAAGTCAGACCCTCCATTCGAGGCTGTCCTCCACACAGCCAGCCCATTCCACTTCAACGTCACCGACGTTCAGAAGGTGAGAACCTCACCCGCGATGTGCATATCTCGCTGACCTTGACAGGACCTCCTCGATCCCGCAGTCATTGGCACAACTGGTATCTTGAAGTCCATCAAGAAAAGCGCGCCTTCCGTAAAGCATGTCGTCATCACATCCTCGTTCGCCGCCATCATCCAGGCTGAGAAGGGCTTCTGGCCCGGCCACGAATACTCAGAGGCCGACTGGAACCCCATCACCTCCAAGGAAGCGACCGAGAATCCCATGATGGGCTACCGAGCAAGTAAGACCTTTGCCGAGAAGGCAGCTTGGGAATTCCTCGAGAAGGAGAAGCCCAACTTCACCATCTCCACAATCAACCCGCCGATGGTCTTCGGCCCCATCGTTCATGCCCTCGACAGCCTCGAGAACCTCAACACATCGAACGAGCGCATCCGCAACGCCGTGCAGGGCAAGTTCAAGGACGAGATCCCTCCTTCAGGCGTGCACTTCTGGGTTAGTAGTGTATCAGATGTATGAGATGAAGACAACGACAAACTAACAAACCTCACAGGTCGACGTACGCGACGTTGCAGAGGCACACGTCAGCGCATTCGAGAAGCCGGATGCTGCGAACAAGCGCTTCTTCGTCACTGCCGGCTACTTCTCCAACAAGGAAATTGTCCAGATCATCAAGAAGAACTTCCCACAGTACAAGGACCTGCCCAGCGACTCGACACCTGGCGGCGACTACCCCGAGGGCACACCAGACAAGGGCCTGTACAAATACAACAACAAGCGCTCGATCGAGGTGCTGGGCTTGAAGTACAAGTCGCTGGAGCAGTCTATCGTTGACTCGGTGAAGTCTTTCCAGGCGAAAGGGTTGTAAATGCACGGCGTCACGAAGGTATTTGGAGCGTGAACTGGGTACGTAGATAGCATTGATAGACTGTAAGCTACGTCTAGATGATGCAGATCGTCAAAATATCACTCAAAACCTGCGACAAGTATGTCAGCGTATGTTGTCATGAGTTTTTAAGCAACAATGAGGTGTAAAGGGCAATCAGCCTGTTGAGCTTGAAATTTTTTGAACTTCATCGTCGTTTGACTCGGAAGTTATCGTTTGAAGTAGTTGATCATCATAATGCGGAAAGGAAAGAAGGTGACGTGTACTTACAACTGGGTATCGTTCAGCAACGCGCGCGCTTGAACGCTTCGAAGGTGACTCAACAAAGCAATGCACTAAAGCTTCGCACCGGTGCGGGAGCGACGCCAGAATGGTGTCTCATGCGCGAACGCAGCCTGTCAGAACACCCAGCCCCATAGTGCTTTCGCATCATATCAGGCCGGCCAAAGCCTCCGCGACATCTGGGGCAATTGTAGGGCTTGTTTGCGTTCAATCACCTGCGCTCTTGAGGTGTCCTGGCAGTGTGCTGTGTGGGATTGAAGGGAGGATGAGGCGCGTCAAAGAAGAAAACTAAGCAGGCACGGAAGATTCTCGGACCGCGATCGTGGTCGCTGCTGCCCCACCAGGCGTGCAACAGGCAAGACGACCTTTTGACTGTGCCCAAACAAGCCCAACTTGTGACAACACCAGCCCCTCAGCCTTCGTGAGCAGCCTCAGCAACGCGATTCTCTGTCATATTCCCCAGCTTTAAGCTTCAAATCCAGCAAGATGTGTATGTAAACCCTACCCCGCATCGAGCATGCAACAGACTGACAGCAAGGAGCTTTCGAAGAAGTCGGCAGTATGTACACCGTAACCACGGCGCCAGCGCACTCGATCAGCTAGGATGATGCGCCACACGATGAATCACAGCTGATACCGAACAGAGCAGTTCGTCGAGTACTACTACAAGACCTTCGATGAGAACCGCGCTGCTCTCTCCCCGCTCTACGTATGCGACTCACACTACCGACTCTCGGAAGATGCAATGGCTGATATGCTCACGACAGCGCGACCACTCCATGCTTACATTCGAGGCCTCTGGTATCCTCGGCGCAGCGGCTATTGTTGAGAAGCTCCAGGTAGATATGATCCGAGCCTGAAGGAAGACTAGGCTGATTTTCGCAGAACTTGCCCTTCCAGCAGGTCCAGCACCGCACCGACACTCTCGATGCCCAGCCCTCCGGCCAGAACGGTGTGCTCGTTCTCGTTACCGGCGCACTCCTCGTACGTATGAGCAGTAGTGTGTACTGGATGGTTCTAACGACAAGCAGGTCGAGGGGTCAGAGAGGCCCATGAGCTTCACCCAGGCGTTCAACCTGCAGCAGGACGGCGGTAGCTACTACGTCCTCAACGATGTTTTCCGCCTCGTATACCCTGCCGCATAAGTTCCAGTTGCGGTGAGACGATTGACGACGACATTTTGTTTGGAGCATTTTCGCGAGGACGCATGATAGGGGTAGGAAAGGTGGAGGAACAATTGCTTGACACGGTCGTTCGCGGGCACAGCATTGGATGCTGCTTCGACGACAGTCCTCGGACGCTGACGATATGTAGCACTGCTAGATTGGCTGCAATGCATGTGCTTTACACAACCATCTTCTCGAGCCTCTCGGCTCGTCCCGCGCATTGTCCGCTGCTCCCATCCGATGGAAACCTTTTCCGGTCATGTGACGCATCCTATGGTGGGGATGAGACCTTAGCCGCAGGATGCGCTCTCTTCTTCGCGCCCGCGTTCCATTGCCGAAGCTCTGTCGGAGCTTTAACATCATTGCCATGGCATGTTTCCGCTCTTTCTTCCACTTGCCTCCCTGACCTTTCTCAATTGTCAAGCCATACCACCAAAAGTCCTTGAAATTTCTCCTGCATAGCGTTTCTCACAATGGCGTTCGTCCAAAAAGGCCTCAAGAACATCCTCCAGAAGAACCCCAACGACGTTGTCATCCTCTCCGCACTGCGCACACCCGTCACCCGCGCAAAGAAGGGCGGACTCCGCGATGCCTACGACCACGAGATGCTGGGCGCTGTAGGTCCCGCCACCTTCCAATTCCGCATCGGAAGTAGACTACTGACACGCCCAGGTCCTCAAAGCCACGCTCGCAAAATTCCCCAACCTCGACCCCGCCAAAATAGACGACATCTGCATCGGCACTGTCCTCGCAGAACTCGGTGGTAGCAAGGCAGGCCGGATGGCCGCAAACCACGTCGGCGTGCCGACCACAACCTCCTTCAGCACGGTGAACCGGGCGTGCGCGTCAGGATTGTCGGCGATAACGAGCATTGCGAATTCGATCGCGGTGGGCCAGATCGATGTCGGCATCGCGGGCGGCATGGAGAGCATGACGCGCAACTACGGCAGCCGGGCTATCCCGACGGAGCTGTGGCCTGAGATGAAAGACTCGCCGGTGAAGGAGGCGAGGGAGTGCGTTATGAACATGGGGATTACGAGTGAGAATGTGGCGAGCAGGTATGGTGTTAGTCGCGCCGATCAGGATGCGTTCGCGTGCGAGAGCCAGCAGCGAGCAAGTAAAGCGCAGAAGAGCGGGTTTTTCGACGACGAGATTGTGCCCGTTACGACAAGGTGGATTGAGCCCGAGACGCCGGAGAATGTCAAGGAGGTCACGGTTACGAAGGACGATGGGATTCGCCCGACGACTACGCTGGAGAAGTTGTCCGCCATGAAACCAGCCTTCAAGAGCGACGGCACGAGCACCGCAGGAAACTCCTCCCAAGTCTCCGACGGCGCGAGCGCAGCGCTCTTGATGCGCCGCTCCGTCGCCGCACAGCTCGGTCTCACAGATCAAATCATCGGCAAGTGGGCCGGCACACAAGTCATCGGGTGCGCGCCAGATGAGATGGGCATCGGGCCTGCTTTGGCCATACCAAAGCTGCTGGATTACGTGGGCGTGAGCAAGGAGGAGGTCGATGTGTGGGAGATCAACGAGGCGTTTGCGAGCCAGGCGCTGTACTGCATTCGCACGCTCGGCCTGGAGGGGAAGATGGACAAGATTAATCCCAACGGCGGTGCTATTGCGCTGGGGCACCCGCTGGGCGCGACGAGTGGGAGAATGTTGGCGACGATGTTGCATGAGATGGGGCGCAATGGACAGCAGGTCGGTGTCATGAGCAAGTGTATTGGGACTGGTATGGGCATGGCCAGCATTTTCGTGCGGGAATAGATGGGCTCGAAACGCAATCCAAATAAGAAAGGAAGAAGAGGGAACGAGATCAAATATACCAAATTTCAGCGTTTATACATGTGAGATTATCCTGGGTATCTTGGTGCGCCCGAACTCCGCTTTACTCCCAAGGCCTGCGGCCTATGCAATGGCTGTGAATCAGTCGTCCGACGTGTTCTTTGCTTTGCCTTTCTTCTTCGCGCTGCGGGAGGAGAGCAGTTCGTCTAGGTAAGTCGTCGGCTTGGCTCTGCTCTTCTTCACGCGCTTCTTCGGTTTCAAGTCGATATCGGAGTCCGAATCCTCTTTCTTCTCGTCTTTTTGGTCAACCTCAACCGCTGCTGAAACGTCTCCCTCCGTCTTCTTTTCTGCTTCCGGCATGGCCTCCGCCGGCGCAGTGGTCCCTTCTCTTTCTCCCTCAATGCTCTTAGACTTGGACTTTGGCTTAGCCTTCTCGCTTCTCTTCCCCCTCGAAGCAAGGACCGCGGCTCTGCTCTCCTCGTCGTCACTGCTTTCTTCAGCCGCCTGGACTAGCGGCTTCTGCTGCTGCTGCTGCCACGCTGGTTGTTGGCGCGCACTGGCTCGCTCTGCTTCTTGCTTTGCAGCCAGGTGGGCTTTTGCGCGCTTTTTGCCGATTAGTTGTTCGAGCAGCTTGTCGTTTGATGTTGGTGCTCGTCGCGTGAAGGAGCCGTCGAGTATGTCTTTGGGGACGGCGTGGCCTACACCGAGTCTAAGAAATTAGCTTGGATTTGTTGTTGGTTCTCTGGCGGTCAGACCAACCTGTCGTGGCCAAAGTCAGCTTGCTTGAGATCTGCATTGTCGTCGTTGGGGTCGTCTGAAACGTGATTTGTTGTGGATGCTGGAGCATCGCCCATCCAAGAAGTGAGCAGTTTTGCGCTTCTTGCGTTCACGAGGCTGAACTTGTTGCCCAGCACGTCGTCGAAGTTGTCTTTCTTTGCCATGTTGTCCCTGCTCTTCACTGTGTGGTGTTCCCAGGCCGCACCTCTTCTACCCGATCTGTGTGCAGCAAGTTCCCGGCCGCGAAGAGGATTATTCGGGACCCTCCAGCTAACAAAACATCCACGGGCCGTGCGCGCAGCACTAGCGCACCTCGAACTCGCAGCATAGCAACCTCAGCTCCCTCCCAAGCATCTCCTCCCTACACCCAGAGCGTCGCGTGTCAGCTACCCGACACCATGTACAACCTCGCCCGCGCCAGTCGGCCGATGGCCAGCGCCGTCAAGTCCGCCTTCGTGAGTGCGCGCGCGAGAGACTGGGAGCGCAGGGCCGGGGCAGACAGCCTCTGGCGCCAGCTTGCAGTGCGATTGGAGAGGCTGCTAACGTTTTGCGCAGACACCGCTGCGGCAGGCGGCCGTCCAGCAGAAGCGCTGCTTGTCGATACACGAGTACCGCTCCGCCGCGCTGCTCGAGCAGGTGCGTCGTCCTCCCACAGTGCCGGCCGCATCGCAAGCTGACCTCCCAATAGTACGGCGTCGGCGTGCCCAAGGGCGGTGTCGCGACCAACGCGGCCGAGGCGGAGAAGATTGCCAAGGACATCGGCGGCGACGACGCTGTCATCAAGGCCCAGGTGCTCGCCGGCGGCCGTGGAAAGGGCACCTTCGACAACGGCTTCAAGGGCGGCGTGCGGGTCGTCTACAGGTACATCCGACCCGAACTCTCTGCCATGCGACCCGATGAACTGATAGTGGTAGCCCCCGCGAGGCCTCGATCCTCGCCGACCAGATGATCGGCCACAAGCTCATCACCAAGCAGACGGGAGCCGCGGGTCGTCTCTGCAACGCCGTCTACATCGTCGAGCGCAAGTTCGCCCGCCGCGAGTTCTACCTGGCCATCCTGATGGACCGCGCCAGCCAGGGCCCCGTCATCGTCGCCTCGTCGCAGGGCGGCATGGACATCGAGACCGTCGCCAAGGAGCACCCCGAGGCCATCATCACCACCCCGATCGACATCCACGTCGGCGTGACCGATGACATCGCCCGCAACATCGCGACCGAGCTGGGCTTCTCCGAGCAGTGCATCGAGGACGCCAAGAACACCATCCAGAACCTGTACAAGGTCTTCACCGAGCGCGATGCCACCCAGATCGAGATCAACCCGCTGTCCGAGACCACCGACCACCAGGTCCTGGCCATGGACGCCAAGCTGGGCTTCGACGACAACGCCGACTTCCGCCAGAAGGAGGTCTTCGACTGGCGCGACGTCACCCAGGAGGACCCCGACGAGGTCAAGGCCGCCAAGGTCGGGCTCAACTTCATCAAGCTCGACGGCGACATTGGCTGCCTGGTCAACGGCGCCGGTCTGGCCATGGCCACCATGGACATCATCAAGCTGAACGGCGGCGCGCCCGCCAACTTCCTCGACGTTGGTGGAGGTGCCACCCCCGAGGCCATCCGCCAGGCCTTCGACCTCATCACCTCGGACCCCAAGGTCACCGCCATCTTCGTCAACATCTTCGGTGGCATCGTCCGCTGCGACGCCATCGCCAAGGGCCTGATCCAGGTCGTCGAGAGCATGAACCTCAAGACCCCCGTCATTGCCCGTCTGCAGGGTACCAACATGGAGGCCGCGCACAAGCTGGTAAGTCACGACGCCCACGAGCGAAGCGAGTGCGGCCGAGTCCACCAAACAATGAGAAAATCGGTGATTGTATGCTAATACCACGACAGCTCAACGACTCCGGCCTCAAGATCTTCTCCATTGACGACCTGCAGGCTGCCGCCGAGAAGTCGGTGCAGTTCTCCAAGGTCGTCAAGATGGCCCGCGACATCGACGTCGGTGTCGAGTTCACCCTTGGTATTTAAGCTCCTTCTTTTGGCAGCTACCCTCAACTACCTCCTACATCCTCTACATCACCATCTGAGCTAGGTCGTGGCACGTGTGCAAGTGCTGTGGCCTGTTGTATCATTGTATAGTCTATTACCCATGTTTTAGTGCAACGAGCGTGTGAAGCGCGGTTTACATAAATCCATGATGTTCAAGTCTCAACCTCTGGCTTTTGATCGTACAGGTGTTGATTCTGCGCGAAGAACACGCTGCGTTGCATTGCAAGTGCTGCGTTACGCTACCGTCGAGCAAGCTGCTACAGAATCTGGTCGGAACTGACCACTTTTACTGACCATTACTAGGCCTTTGAGCGCACCTACTCACCACCAATGGGGCCAGGAGGAAGGCAGGAGGCAGAACATGGAACGGAACCAAAGTTGTCTCGAAGAATGTGCATTTCAGACTGCAGAAGATTAGATTGAATCTCAGTAATGTCTCAAAAAAGAGAAGAGGAGAAAGGAGTACACATGATACACTGCCTTTTCCATTTTGATCACTGGAAGTATTCAGCCTGCCATGCGTGCCACACAAACATTGTAGCTTCGCTTCCGATTATTGGTTCTTTCCCCAGATTGTAGATTGTTCTGCTGCAATGCAAGCCTGCGAGCTCGACTGCGTACCTTCAAGCGCGCGACAACATTTCTCTTCTTCGATTCGACGTGGACGGGCTGCACGCGCACATCTGTGCAAACAGTGTCGACTTTTGGACTCGGACATTGCAAGAGTCCACGAGGGTTTTGGTTTCGCCGTCCGAGAATGGCAAAGAAGTACACTCCATCTGAAATTTGGCTTGGACCTTGAGAGAGGCGGACAGCGGCATAGGCCATGGCGCGCGACATCCTGGTCTTCGACCTAGCCGGCAGACGCAGCACAACATCCAACTATCGTATAGTGCTTTTTGGAGGAAGGGCACAGATCGTCTTGCCAGTGACTCAGTGCATTTTGTGGAGAGCAGAGGCAGACATGTAGCCTCTGAGTCCGTCTCTTTGAAAGGGAGGGGGCAGACTTGTCATGTAGGCGGTCTTGATGTTTTTGTAAAGAGAAGAAGATGTGGTGGTGCGAAAAATGGAATAGTCAGAGCAGCGGTAGGTTCATATGCAGCTGTTGCTTAGTCAAGCGATGACTTGGGTTTGAAGCTGGGATCGGCAGAAGGCACACATCCAGAATTTCCATTTGTCATTTGAAGGCCGAGACGAAGGGACATTCAGGTTTTTCGTGGTGAGTTTGGGAGAAAGGAGCAGGCCAGACATTACGATGGTCGGCGTTGTTTTCGAAACCACTGAATGTAGAAGAGCGGGAGAAAGAACAATACATCCAAGCAGTTCTGGGTCTTATAGCAAGTGTTCCACAAGATTGCGGACGGCGAAGACAGACATTCAGTCCCTTGCTCAGAACTTTGAGACATGGGAGGTTTTTCTGTGGTTTGTGTCAAGTCTGCGCAAGGCGAGTGTGGTGAGTAAGTATGACTAATTTTGAGTTAAATGCAATATAGCAATGGCAGGCCGTTGATACATGTATAGTCAGTGTTTCCGGAGGCAGCATCCAGACATAGCAATTGTCCATGGTGGTTTCTAGACGCAAACATGTCTTCGTGCTGAGCTCTTTTAAAATAGGGTTTTGGAGGAGGTTGAGAAAGACTACTTCATAGCGCCTTGCTTCTAGCTTTTAAACAGACAGGCGGTGACAGAAACAATCATCGTTATAGTAATGTGTTTCGGGAGACAGAGAAACATGTCTGCTTGAACATGCCTTTTAGAGAGCAGGAAGAGATCGCCATACAAAGTCCTATGAAGCATTTTGACAAGGGCAGACGGTTATGGGAATGTCCAGGTGGAAGTTCTGGAAGGATAGGAGCAGACATAGCATCTGGTGCTGCTTCTCTTGAGCGCTAAAGAGCAGTGTAATGAGAAAGACGGACTTCGCAGAAAGTTGTTGCGCAGCTGAGGAACGAAGTGACGAAGCTAAACATTACATTCATATTTGATATAAACCAGTAGGAAATTCTGTTAGCTGAGAGACTTAGCGTTGCCAAGAAAACACAAATCTCCTATATAGGGGGGACGTGTGGGCGTGGGAAGGAGGTCTAGATGTAGGATGGAGCAGATGCGTGGGTGACGACCAGCGCAGGAAAGCAGGAGCAACACGGCGACGAAGCGCAGGAAGATGGAGGAGAAGACACCAGCGTAACACTATTACTAGTACCTACTAATAATAAGAGCAAGGCTGTCTTCTAGTCTTTCTTCCTGCGCAAGGAGCCTTGCTACGCTAGGCTTGAATGAAGCGAATGAGCGCAGCTTTTCACGAAGTACATTAGCTGCGCACGTTTTTGGGTCTGTTGACGTCCCCAGAGCTCGTTATAGACTATGTGTGCAACTGATGTTAGGCTACGTTAAGAGCGGAAAGCATCGCTGTGATCGTGTACGATTTTGAGCAGTGGCGGACATTCAGCAATACACTCCATGATGCCAGTGAACGACATCTTTGAGGTTAAGGACAGAAAGACATATCAGCGTCCTGAGTTTTGTTTTTGACAAGATAAGCACAGTGTATTTTTGAGGCATGCGTATGTCGGAGACGGCAAAACACATGCGGGCCATGTGGTATCCGAGAAGAAACTTCGGAGGCATGCAGGCAGGCACATGCTACTGTTGGTCCCCTGTTTTGAGAATGGATGGCTGTGGAGTGGTGAGGGGGAAGGGAGAGACATGAAGCAGGATTTATATGCAATCGTCGCTCAGAGATAGCAAACACGTAAAGACATCATGAAGATTAAGTGAGGTGTCTGACAGCAAGGCGGTGGGCTGGCGTGCGTGTCCGTATTCTC
Source organism: Didymella keratinophila (assembly GCA_011058865.1). Lineage (NCBI taxonomy): Eukaryota > Fungi > Ascomycota > Dothideomycetes > Pleosporales > Didymellaceae > Didymella > Didymella keratinophila. Next base: position 79,445 of record SWKW01000136.1, on the reverse strand, counting down.
ACTCTGGACGCATGGTACCAAAAATTCCGGACTGTGGAAGGCGAGATCCTTCATGTGGCATTCTTTGTCTCTCTCGGGAGAAGCCAAAAGCCCAGATCTTGTTGTTTTTCAGGCATGCGCTATCGAACTTCAGGAGCAGGAACACGCGAATCATCGCAGAAGAGCGACTTCAATCTAGGAAAGAAGGCGGCAATTCATGGATTTTGTTGATTCCATTTCATTACGAGGAAGACTCCATAAGATGTAGCTTGCGGCATCTTGAAGATCGGATAAGGGTGTGGTCATGAGAACAGAGGATGGATTGAATCAGCGAATTCTCCACTTCGCTGTAGAGGTTTGTGAATAGACTATACACTTCCAGCGGGACGCGGGCGCAAGACGTACCCAGGATGTGGGGCTCAGCACCTTCCGTATCGAGCAATTCAGGCAGCAGTGCAGCGGGGGACAAAAGCAAACATACAACAAGCGCCAAGTGACTTGAGCTCATGTTCTGACCGTGAGAATGCAAGATTCCCCTCTTCCACATAGCCTCAGAATCTTCGGTCTGCCATCGGTGCATGCACAGGACGGGGCCATTTCGCCGCACTAGAGAAAATGGCCCAAAGGAAGCCTGACCATGCGAGCGACGGAGCCGCTGATCAATTGCATGACATGTATGGTACCGGAGCTGTACAAAGTCGCGTTTCGACATCACATCACTATGGCGAGCCGCTTTTTACATACCGTCCCCTCGAATATGATAAAGCTTCAATCCGCCTCGTTCGCATTCGACCGCACATGACATCTGACGGTCGAGTGCAGTGCGATCTCGCCCATAGCACCATCGACGAAGGCTTCACCTGCCTCTCATACGAGTGGGGTCCGGAGAATCCACAATGCAGCATAGTTGTCGAAAACACTGTGTTCAAGGTCCGATAGAATCTTGCGAATTTCCTCGACATGGCTAGGAAGCGACACCATTCAAAGTGGCTGTGGATCGACGCCTTGTGCATTAATCAGTCTGATAATGCTGAACGAAATCATCAAGTTCAACAGATGGGTCAGATTTATTGGCGAGCCCAGGAGGTCCTTTGTTGGCTCGGCATGGACGAGACGATCGCAGGATTTCTGGCTAGAAAGAGTGCCAGTCGCTATTGGCGAAGCGACGCAGCTAGCATTGCATTCAGAACATTAACGTATTGGAGTCGTGCCTGGATCACGCAGGAAATTGTCCTTGCTCGCCGAGCAACACTGATGGCCTGTGATGTGGAGATGAACTTGGAAACTTTACGCCTGGACGATGAGTTCCAGTCTCAAACACGCCTTTAACAAGGTGAACGAAGTCGGCTTCCATGGCATGAGAAGACTACGCGAGGCAGAAGTGCACATCTTTGACCCTGCAGCCTGGTCTGGATATCAAGGTCGAAGCCTTGTGTACCTGCTCCGAGAGTGCAGATACAAGCAATGTCGCGAATCCCAAGACACAGTCTACTCCTTACTGGCGCTGTGTGGGGACGGCTCTGGACTCCAAATCGACTACACCCTCACACGTCAGAAGCTAGCTGTCCAAGTGCTTGCAAGCTGTCGTCGGTCGCTATGTCTGTGTGCAGTTAGGATCGTTGCAGATGCTTTGGCTGTAGAGAGTGTATCGAAGCCAAATGGCGAGCAAGAAGCCGATTCGACTCCACAACAGCACTTCTTCGCCGAGGTCACGTTGCCAATCTCCAGCACAGGTGAGGGGCCTGGTACTATAGTTTTGCGCGTCCGCAATTACTGCAATTGTTGTGATGGGCGTTTGGAGATACGACTATCGAAGAACTGTCCAGAGATTTCGTCTGCAACATACATCTGTAACCCCTGGAATCTAACATATGGGTACAAAGACCAAGGGTCTTACACCTTGACAAGCGGCTTAGCAGCGACATTGTCCGAAGATGGCTCTTTGTGTACTCTGCGCTTCACGCTGATGGCATTGATCGGGGTGATGCGGCTGGTGCCTGAATTCGGTGGCTGTTGTGACCGAATCAAAGCTCTGGGGACGGCGTCAGAAAACCGGTATGGTCAGCCTCTTTTGAGGCTTTGCGAATCTTCCGTGGAAAGTTGGCTGTCCGAGGGAACGTCCTTGCTCGACCAGTCAGATTGGAAGGCAGTACCCAAAGACACACACATCGATGTTGCACAGTCTGAGTTCGTATCCTTTCCATTAGATCAGTTCGATTTTGACAATTTCAGCTGGGACGAAGGAGATCAGGAAGGGAGAGGAGACTGGGGAGGTTGGACCTGAGCTTCTTAGATTCGGTATGAGAAAGTAACTTGTCATCGTGGTCTCGTACCGCTGATGTTCACGCTCTTGTCATAACCCTCCCTTTCACCTCACAGAGGAGCAGCGTAGGACGAAACAGAGGAGAGAAATAGCTTTCAGCATCCAGTGCCTCCCCTCCGCAGCTGCAACTATTGTACCCTTTCCGACCTCTGAGCTGGGTCCTCATGCTCATACAGATCGTTCCTTGTCGTTTGGAACGGATGTGGCATGAACGAGCAGGTAGGTATTCGAAGACAAATGGTTCCACGTCTCGATAATCGGGCCCCAGGGAAGTGCAGGCTCAGAATGTGCTGTGCCTTCTGCAACCCCCTACGCTAATTCCCAGCAGGTGGTCCGTATTAATCCTATCAGACGAAGGTAGGCGAACCTTGGATGCAGAGGCAGTATCCAAGACCGAAAGGCACTGGTCGTCATGACCTTGACAGCAATGCCACGACACCACGATTGACGCCGAACTTGTCTGAATCCCTCTAGACTTGCCATCAGCTCTCTCAGCATACTTAGTTGCTGTCTGGAAATCCGAGATCTACGTTCAGCTCTTAATGGTGGCTTCAATAATCATGCTCGGCACTATTCGGCTCGTTCTTCGCTGTGAGGCTTGCTGAAGGATGGCCAGACTTGGAGTATTGACAGCGGTAGATTGAATAGTCATGCTTGCATGGGATCGAATACGGGTTACCGGTTGGGTCCCCAGATGTAATAGTGTGAAACAGGCGCTCTGAAAGCGCATAGTCGAGCTGGCAGACAGAAGGTACTTCGCACCAGTGACGTGAAAGGACAGGGATGTTGAGGGAACTGGACGCGTCCTTGTCCTCTCTTTGGTGCAAACTGCTTGAGGCTCAGAGACTATCCGCAAATGGAGTTACTTCAATGTTGACAGTCGTTGCGTAGCGACTGCGTCAGTGGCAAAGGACATGGAAGGTGCAAACGACTTGCGTGGAATGATCGCAGAGCATGCTGTACAGAATTTGGAGTAACTCATTTCCGAGAGCGACCGACTTCTTCGACGACAGCGTGTTCAAAACGTGCGGTGAAAGGAGGGACGCTAGAGGAGGAGGCGCAACAAATGCACGTAATCGAACTCAGCCCTGTAAGGCAAAGTGGTGTGCTGCTTCGTTGACTCCGACGTTGCAGCGCTGCTATTCCGCCGATATGCAGGTCCAGATTTGCGCTACCTTCTGCAACGGTCTGTCCCATCTGAGTAGATGTTCTGCAGCAACATTTCTGGCATGGGTGGGGGTTGTACACTCGCCCGCGCACTGCCCTGAACGTGGTGTTGGTGATTCTTTAGTCTGTTAGCATATGTGGTGCGCCCTTGAGCACCCTCTTTGAGGCGTTACGATTGCCCAGGTGCCTGGTCTTTGGCATCTCCTGGAATGATATTGACGTGCAGCGATAAAAGAGCGTGGTCCGTAACTTGACGATCAAGTGGCTGGCCTGCTTGATCCATGCGACTGGATAAGGGAATATGCTGCAACAACATCTGGATCTGACTCTAGATGTGGTCGCAGGCTGGTTGCATTCAAAGTATCGACTCCAGTTCTGTCGCGCCCTGTTAAGGGCGTACCATTTTTTCAGAATGACCTTCCTTCCATTGCTGCGTGAAATGATGTAAGTAAGAGCGGTGTGAGATGTCGACGCTCAATAATTTTGCGCAGTCAGGATCGATAATGATCGCGTTATTGCTGCTGGTGACCGCGGAGCTGCTCTGCAGAATTATCAAGGGAGTTGTTTGGAGCTCTGATCGGTGCGGACGGGAGTCACTTGCTCACGTTGATTGGGTAAAAGCATGCCCTGAATCGTGAAGTGTCTGACTAGAGCTGTCTATGAACTTTGTTTGCGATCCTGGACAAGGGAGATGACAAGACGTGGATCGTTGGGAGGGAGCAACCGCGCATCGTTCTGTCCGCGGAAGATCTGCCGTTGGCGCCACCACGGGCCCCAAAAATCTTCGCTGATTCCTGGGGGAATCTGGATCCTCAACCACGCGACACGGACCTCGAAAGGACGCCACAGGAGCCAAACATCACGCGAGAAGCCCTGCGCTGGAATCTCCGGCACGCTCGACTTGCCTCATCTCTGACTAGCTGGCTGCAAACAGCTGAGGTCCACAAGCCTCCGGCGCGGCAGTCGTACATACCCTCCAATCGGAAGATCAACACCAGCTGCCACACCGAGGATGCACCATAGTAATGCCATATGCTTGTCTCTGTGTTTCGACGTGATTGCGCAGCGGAGGCTTTGACCTCACGTTCACGACTCGAATCGTTGCTAAATGCGACTCGGATGATCCCAACAATCAATTTGCAGCGAGATCCAATGGCGAATTGAAATGCCTACAGAGCACGAGCTTGAAGAACCGACGAACGACCGCTATCGTTGCTATCGCTCATGATACAGACCCGAAACTCTAAGTTGAGGCCACGGAGGAGATCACGATTGAGGCTTGGGATCAAAGCCGAATGATGCAGGTTGAGTGAGCATCAAATGCTGCGACAGGACGACACTTCAAAGTTAATAGCCCTCGTCTATCAAAATTATGGTTGGACGCCTACCCCCGGGTGTACATGAAGCTACGCAAGTCATGTCCGGGAGGCGGCTGGTAGCGCAATGTCACTACCTGTTCGCCGGACGTACTATCGGGGGTAACAAAGAAGGGGCGCGCGTAAAATCGAAACTCTCCCATTTCTAGAAGGGTTTTGTTCTCACTTTCCGGCTGCCGGCACGTAACGTTCACATATCGCGCCCACGTGTGGGTTTCCTCCCAAATCCACCTTGTATTGGTGTAGGGTTGTTATTTCTCAATGTGTACGAGCGCATAGCTACGCACCCACTGGCAATATGGAGATCGTAGCGTCGATTGTAGGTCTTTGCAATAGGCGAGAATCTTCAGCACACTGACATCAGCACAGGTAGTACAATTCCTACTGGTGGCTATAGCTTTGGCCATCACTGTCCTGCGATGCTACATTCGTATATTCCTAGAGCGCCGTTCATTGACCCTCCCCGATTATCTCGTATGGGGAGCATGGTTCAGCACCCTCGGCTTCTGCACAGGGTCGGTAGTGGCTCTCAAGCTTCAGCTTGCGCATCCGCTGGTTGAGCCTAATCTTGTCACGGATTCGGAGGTTTACCTGAAGGTGCGTGTGAGGATACTCGGCCGCAGAAGGCACAACTGACGCCATTTTCTTACAGACTGTTTTCGTGATATGCTACTTCTTCGACTTCGGACTCTACTTGCCAAAGGCGGCATTGGTCGCTTTCTTCTGGTGGCTGATTCCGCTTGGGTTTCGGCGTCTTCGAGTCGCTGTGTACGTCTCTGCAGCATACGTGGGAAGCTGCTTCGTCGCCACTATACTCTCTGACACCTTGACTGCTCCGAACATCTCAGACAACTGGTATGTTCTCAGAACAAGACGAACCTACAACACTAACGAGTCGATCAGGTCATTGGAGAACCAGCTGGATTCCACGTGGAACTCATACAGGGCTTTCGCTATCAATTGGACCCTGAATTGGTCTACTGACATCCTTCGTGCGTTCACTGAGTAACTGTTGTCCATCCCATTGCTTACCATACCATAGTCTTCATACTCCCTTTCTTCATGATGAGTAGCCTCAAACTACGCAAACGTCAGAAGATTGCTCTATGTGGTGTTTTCTCCCTCGGCATGATTACCATCATCATCAGCGCGTCACGATTCATCGTCTACACGGTCACTGACTACAACGTGGACGATGCAACAGGCAGTAAGTGACCCTACAGGATTCTGCTCTCTGGTTCTTTCCTGACTCCTCCAAGATCTATGGTGTACCGCCGAAATGTGCACAGCAACCATCGTCGTCTCTTTACCCGCCATGAAGGCGTTGATCGTCCGCGCTTCGCCAAACAACAGCTCATATCCCCGCAGCATCGAAGGGTACCATCAGCATCCCGGCTCCAAGCCTCTCAGCAACCACGGTGTCTCCAGATCTCATGTTCAAGGTGGCAGGATCAGCGACGATGAAGTGGAATTAGTCTTTCAGGGTTCTCGAAACCCATCGAGAGCGACGAGCTCGACAAGACAAGATGCTGCGAAAGATAACGTGATGGTGACGACGGAATGGAATGTTACGACGACGCACGCTGTATGAGCATACAAACGTATGCATGGAACTCCATCAACAATGAAGTACGAATAAGCTACAAGCAAGAAGCGCCTCCAAACACATGAAGAATGCGCAAGTCAGCAATGGACGAAAGTGGATGAAGCTCCATACATAGAGACGTAAACCTGGTCGCTTTGTGTTCGACGACTCCGACAAGCTATGCCTGAGTACCGGCAGAGGACGTCTGCGAATCCTTCGACCCCTCCCAACTAATCGAGCAAGGTGAGGCTTACTCAGCGCGCAAACACAGTCTCAGCCTTTTGCCCTCTCTCCCCACCACTTCTCTCGCGATCTTGATCTCGTGGACGGAACGTCAAGCACCTCGGCGAGTTCCAGAACACGCTGTTGCTACAGAAGAAAATGTTCCGGATAGATTCATGGGATGCGGCTGAGACTCAATTATGCTCTGTGCAGGGCGACCGGTGCAAGCAAGACTCGCATCCAAGCAAACACAGCGCGACCCCAGCGTCATCTCAGAAGCCTTTTAGGCACGCCCCATTGGATCACAAAAAATCGTCCATTCGACTGGTACGCATCCGTCCTGTTTCGATGGCGACCCCCGCAACGTGTAAAGCCTACGGAAACAATGCCACCCAAGCGTCTCGTAGTGACGTCCAGTGTGACCTTTGCCATGACGAGCTTCTCACTGATCAAAGGCGCCTAGACTACTCCTGCCTGTCGTATGTTTGGGGTGCGGATGAGCGGACTCGACGCATATGGATCAACAACGAACCTTTCTGGACGCGGCAAAATCTATGGGACTTCCTAACACTAGCTAGAGAGCATCATCGCTCAACCTGGTTCTGGATCGATGCACTATGCATTGACCAGGATAACGTTGATGAGCGCAACCACCAGGTCCAACAGATGGGCGAGATCTTTTCTCAGGCTCGACAAGTCTTCGCATGGTTAGGCAGCAATCAAGACATCGGCAAGTTCCTCACCTCGCGCGGTGATACTGAAGGACTGGACGCTAGTTATTACGCATTCTACGGAGCCACATACTGGAGCCGGGCGTGGATCACACAAGAGATCGCTCTCGCACAGCGTGTGGTGTTGGCCGCGAGCACGCAAGAATTGGCATTGGATAAGCTACCTCAGCCGGTATGGAATCGACGAGGTCGCAGTTTTCCTGGGCAGGCCATGAACTCAGACTTTTACCCACAGACAATCCAAAGACATCGTGGAAGAGGTCTGATCCAGCTTCTCCATCACTACAAGCTCAAAGAATGCCACGATCTTCGTGATCGTGTGTTCTTCTTGTTATCTCTATGTGGAGAAGGTAAAAGCCTGGAAGTCGACTACAAGCTGTCCCGTGAGGTGCTAGCCGCCTGCAAGAGTGTCCAAAGTCGTTTTGCCTGTGTTCGATTTGCACAGTCGCACACGCATTGCCCAACAGAGAACAAGGGAACGAATCCTCAACCACATCGCATTTCTCGACAGTGCCGCTTCTGAGGCTTGCCTATCGTCAATACGGCGTTGACCCTCAAACATCAATCAACAAATTTTTCGCTCGGATTCACAGTCCCACACGCACCGTGGCATCAACGAGCGATCCAATCGGGAGCATATCGCTAGGAGAAATCTGTACACAGTATGACTTCGACCCTGAGCAACCCCGTCTCGACCTTTTCGCTCTTCACGGTGGCTACTCACTCGGCTATTCAACGGAATCTGGAGAGAATCTCGCAGTATACTACGAGGGCATTGACTGTCGCGTGGTACATCTGTATAATGGCAAAGGATACATCGCTTATCCTTCGTTGGATGTCTTGCGCAAAATCGTCTGTCGAGGCATGTACGACGGCCAGTGTGACCGCACAGCGTCTCCTGTGTACGAAGGCCCCACGAACACTGCTCTCGAATTGTGCCACAACTCCTACCGGGATCTTACGGCCAGGCCTACATCTTGACGTCCTCTTACGTCCAGTGCTCTAGTATGAGTCATCAAAGTCTCTCGTGCATGGGGAAGCGAGCGATCGGCGTCCTACGACTCGTTACACAGGCTCAACGTAGGCACCGTCCCGGTTGACTGCATCATTCGTCCATCATCTTGCTTTCTGGTGCGAAAGCTCAAGAGATGTCGATCAAATCCTCTAATATCCACATAATCCTTACTGTTGCCTCAACCTACCCACCTCATTATTAGATGCCTTTCATTGCAATCAGAGAAGCCTTCACCGCTACACATATAAGTTGGGCAGTACTATCCGGAGAGGTCGGAAATCCATGCGGTGAGGCACTCTTCTAGGAGCTGTCTGCGCACCTGCACTTTTCCTAGGTAGTATAGTACCTAACAATACTGTTTTTAGATACTTGTAGCTGTCAGAGGGCCTTTTATTTAACGAAGAGTAACTTTGAAAAAATGTTGAATGCCTCCCTGAATAGGTGTTTGTCCTCTCCGAAGTACCTAAGCTTGCCTTGTCGCCTCTTGAGAGCAAGCTTGTCTGTTTGAAAGGCGAGATCGCTCTTGCAGTCCTCACCAAAATCAACTACCGAACTGCTACATACTCCTTCTGCAGTTCCTTCATCAGCATTCCCGCTGTCACTGCCATTGTGACTGTCACTGAGACAAGCTTCACGCCTACGACCACTATTGTGCAAGCATCCAGCACAGCCTGAACTTACTTCCCGTACTGACATAGTTGACGGTCCCGTCACCGAGACAGAGACAGTAACACTGCCGGATGCGACCGTCACCACCACGGTCACAGCAGGCGCTATCGCAAAGCGTGGTTACCCATACGCAACGCCCGCTGTGCCCTTCCAGTCGGCTATCGCGGCCATCAGGTCCGACCTCATCTCCGCAGGGTGCTCATGCATCAGGACCAAGATCCCTCTTGCCACATCGACCTCCACACTTACGGCAGCCATCACCCAGGCATCACCGACTATCACTGCCTTCTCCACCGTCACCGAGACAACCACTACTCAGACGACCACCACCGTTACCATGATCCTTCCCGGCGCGCCCGACGCAAGCTGAAACGGTGCCGTCTACCGTGCCTCCAGGTCATGCAGCAATACAGTTGGCGGTTGCAGCTGCTACACCGCTGCTGAAGGTGCTGGCTTCTGCGCCTATAGCTAGGATGCGTCGTGCAGTGGCCCTGCTCGATGCACTACCAGCTCGGACTGTGCTGGCGCTCAGATCTGCGCTGTCAACACGTGCTGCGGTGCTCAGGGCATCTGCCTGAACTTGCGATGCGACAATCCCGCAAGGAAGCTGATGAAGTGCAGGAGGCAGGCTGGTGAGCAGAAGACTAGCAGGAACGATGGTAGCAACACGATCGGAGGCACGACTGCTTAAGCGCTGATCAGCGCTAACACCTAGACGTGAGATCAATTCTGTCTTGATAGCCAAGTAGTCACGTAGCTGTAACCATACACGATTTCCATCGACTCTTTTTTGCAACCCCCACCCTGTTTCGATGCTGCTGAGCCCACAATCGATTCCATTACCGCACCTACTACGCAGTACTTTTCTAGACGTCACACCCAAGACATGACAATGAGCTTCTCGAAAGGTCTAGATTTAGATTTCCGTACATGGCACTACTTCGACATTGCCTAGATGGAGAAGCACCACCACACTGGCTATCCAGCACCCCAAGGTATTTTCAAGATTCTGCGATCAGTGAGCTCGCCAAGTCAATATGGATCTAATATAGTTCTCGCGCAAATTGATGACAAAGGTAGCAATACGCCTTTTTGGGATGGGCCGGGAATAAGAAGACATAAACCATAAGTGATCTGATTTCTGATCGTAGTCGATTGTTATGATGACCGAAAACAACCTAGCCAGTAGCTGTCAGTAGCTGATAACAAGGGGCGGACATCGTCAGCGCCAAGCACTATTTTGGTGGCAGTGTCGAATATCAGATTGTGTTCGAGAGACTCCCAGATTGGTGTGTGAGAGGCTTCAGAGACAAAGAAGAGCACACTCATACGTCGAGGTCTCAAGCTCAACACAGAAAGTATGCGTCGTGTCAGACCACCGCCGAGCCATGCAGCAGTCAAGAATCTGCTTCCACGGAAAATCGGTCACTATTGAGGCATGTCCAGCTTGGAAGGGTTGCAGAAAAACATGAAACCGAGTTGTTTGGGTTTGGAGGACAAAAGACTCCTCATGCGTAGAATGTACCGAGCTTTCGGAAGAGATTGTCATAACGACGTGCTCACGTCTTTTTGACGTTAAGAAATGTTAGCGGAAATGCAAGCGGACTTGCCAGCGCAGACATTGAGTGCACTTATATAGTAGCTGACCTGTGTAGGAAGATCAGCCCAAGAAGACACAGCAACTAAGTGCGTGAGCCGCACGACAAGCCGCTCCATGCTGATGGACAACTGTAGTTATCTTGTAAAGATGAACATGAGTGGCTCGAAGACGCAGCCATATACAAGGCGATTTCAAGGTGTAGACGACCATCTTCGAACATCTGCAATAGCGACAGAGCACGAACAACTCCAAAAGTGAACATACTTTGATGCCTATTTCGTTTTTGAGGGGAACATACGCCGAGGATTGTTCTTTTTGGATCAAAGATTGCCATTTGAATATCAGAACAAAAAGCCCAAGCATGTACGTGCGAGTTTCATAGGCTTTGGACTCTCGAATTCATGTATGAAGCGTGTAAGGCCGCGGCAGAACATCGCGAATTGTGTCGTTGTTCTGAGAAAGCCAGGCGACACATCGCAGTTGTCACACTGGACTCTGGAAGAGGAAGAAGTAGACATGTAAGAGAGTATAGGCCTTTTTGATGTTGAAGTGGATCGACCAATGTGTGAAGAAGAGAGGAGAGACGGAGGCGGCGGCTCTTTCATACGTAGTATGATGTGCCGTGCCCAATAAGAGCGCATCGAGGAGTACTCGAACAGTGGCGGGCATCAGGTGTATTCCTTCGGATCAGGTGCTCCTCATAGCTTTGATTTGACGGGTATCTAATATCGCTTGCCTCTCCTCTGCCAGTAACAAACCCGAACAGCAGCCTTGTCAGGCTACTGACTGGGTCTTCCTCAACGCCTAGTATGCATGCCTGCGGCCCATGGCAGCGCCTCAAATTTGTGGCATCAAACCACGGTTCTTCATTTCTTCCCAATGCTGAACCCTCTCGTCATATAATCCGCGCTATTCCCCTTGCTCGGCGTATTGCTGCTTGTATTGAACAGAGACTTGACATTCTCGTTCTGACCCAGCTTCCTCCTCTTATTTCGCTCTTCCTGCTCCTCCATGACTTTCCGTGTCAGCGACGCGGTCGCGGAATTCTTGATACCATTGTTTGCGTCCTTCTCTCCATTCGTTCTGGAGCCGTTCGCCTTGGCCTTCGATTTGTCTTCGTCAGACGACGACTTGGACTTGTTCGCGCCGTTTGTGTCTGAGGTTTTAGAGTCGACGTTCGTTTCCTTGTCTGCGTTCTTCTTGCGCTTCTTGCTGCCTGGCGCCTTCTTCAGCGCGTGTGTGAGGCCCTTCTCTCTTAGTGTCTTGCTTCGCAGATTCAGGCGCGCAAGGTCGGTCGGTACGCTGGGCAGGATGGGAATAACATCGTTCTCGGCATATGGCTCATTGCACTGTTCCTCATTAGCATCAAGTCACACCACGCACCGCTATTCCGGATCAAACTTAAACGTACCTGCAAGCAAATGCTCCCAACAACTTCCTTAACCACACTACCAGCAAACGCATGCCCACACGGCACAATATACACCGCCTTCGCCCCCGGCCCCAACTCTCGCCCGGTAATCGGACACACCCAGTTCTCGCTCCTCCCACTCCCCTCTTTCTTCTCCTCCTTGCCAATCTCAAACTTGACCTCAACCACATCCTTCAGTCCCTTGATTCGGTCCCCAGCACACCCCAGCTCCACAAACTGGCCCTCACTCTTCACATCCGCAACCTTGCCGAGCTCCTCTTTCTCGCGCCCGTCCTCCTTGAGCAAAAACTCAATGACGGAGTCCTTGTTGTACAAGGTGCCCGCAGCATCGCCGACTACGGGTGTGGCGAGCGGTTTCCGTGACAGTGGGCAGGTCGACCAGGCGTATTCTTGTTGCTCGGTGAGTTGCTCTTTGGCTTGGGTTGTGGTGAGTGCGCGGGCGGCTTCTTTGACCAGTTCGCGGCGCTTGGGAATGGAGCCGCCGTCGTTTCCCATGGCGACTGGTCTTGTACGAGGAGAGGGCGTGGGTATGTATGTGAAGGTGTGGAGGTGCGAGTAAGTGAGTGTGGGTGATGAAGTTGCGGAGTGGAGGCGCGGGAGTGGACTAAAATGGAAGTAGGGCTTGGCATCGATATGTACCTGAGGATTTGTAGCAGACTTCGATGTCCCGCGAGGGATCGTTACTGTTTCTGTTGGTCGTTCATCTGCATATGGCGGGGTATGGCAAATGTCTATGCTACAACAATCCAAAAAGCTTTTGTGAGAGCGTGCAGGGGCAAGACGTTCTTCCCATCAGAGCAGGAATCTACGAACTACTTCCCCAGTGCTTCCTCTGATCTGCAGGCTTTGCACTTCTCGTCCGCCAACTGCCTCTGCTGTCTTGTGAGGCATGGTCGCGCCAAGCGCGCTTCTCGGTGCTCTGTTCTGCTTTCACCTGCTCCTCTCCGTCCTCCACTTCGTCGGCCAGGTAGCTATGCTGATCAAAGTCCTCTGACGATGCTGCACCCTGTCGATCTAGATCCTGCTTCTTCTTCTTCTTCTTCTTCTCGCCATTCCTTTCGCGGTCATGGAGCTTTTTCTTGGTGATGAAGGCATGCAACCTAGCCCTCTCTTTCTTGAAGCTTTGCTTCTGCTCTTCCGCAATCAGGTTCGACATCAGGAGTCGGTCGTATACACCGTGCACTTTCTGGAGTGCCGCGAGAGCGTCCTGACGCTTTTCACCTGTCAGATGGACGACGCGGCGTTTTCGCCATTCTGCGCCCTCCTGGTCATCCACAGCAACGCTCATCTGAATGCGCAGATTCGTTACAACGGGGTAAAGGTTGGTAAGCGCATCTATGAGATCCTGGCCCTTTGCCAGTGGAAATGTGTTGGCCAGGTCGGCGTACATCCCCACTGTCTTCGCATCCACGTCCGGGTAAACCTTGTTCATGAAGTGGAGGATCTGACTCCCATGTTTGAGCGAATTGTGGTTGTTCTTGTCGCGCACGCAAGTGCTCATGGCAATCCTGAATGTCCCAGGAGCTGGTCTGACACCCTGGTCGATCATGTCCTTTTGCAAGAGCTCGACTGCCGCAGCCGATGCTCTATTTTGTCGTAGGTTGCGTAGCTGCTGGTTGAGGTTGTTGAGGTCCGGTGCAATCTTGTACTGGTCGGCCAACATGTCCCAGTACTTTTGAGCAGCCTTCGGTGCGGCAATCTTCAGGCACGCTTCCTGAATCAGCGAGAGCGTGTTGTTCTCCGGCTTGACGAAAGCAAGATTCTTCGCGACACTGCCTGTGAAAGCTAAGAACTCCTCTCCTCGCATCTCGGGCTGCCCCGGTGCCAGATGATCATCGTCGAATTTGTACTCCTCCGGTACGTTTGGTGCGCGCAGTTGGGGAAAGCCAGCTTCCTTTCGTTCTGGCGTACCCAATCGAGGCACAAGTCGCGGTATATCCATAGTCTGCTCGATCAGGGATAGCACGTCATCCCAATCTCGTGGTCGAGGTCCCAGAAGTAGAAGTCGGCCCATTGAGCATACCAGCTCTTCGTCGATGACTAGATCAGCTTCCTTCCATTTGCCTGCGATATCCTCCCAAAGCCGTCTGGCTTCCATGATGCCGCGCTCCTTCCTCGCCGCGGCCTCTTCTGCAGATTCGCCACTCGGTCGAGCCAGCAATATGTTCTGCCGAATCGCGTTGATTATGGTGTTGTATGTCGTTGCGTTCGCTGCAGCAGGGCCCCTCTCAGGAATCTTCGCAGCTATACCCCATAGCGCATCCATATCCAATGCCCGAGCGCACACTCGCAGCGCGGCGTTCGTGTGTATGATCGACGGCGTGACTCGGGAATTCGGCGCGTAGAGTGAGTGGTATACGGAAAGTGCTTTCTCAAGCACTCCTGAGTTTTGCGCATTGATCGAAAGTCCTCGCAGAAGGATTGTGTAGGTGTAGGAATCGGGGAACTGTGCGCGCTTCTTCATCTAGGTAGGGTTAGTAGACGCCATGTCTGCAGTTTAGCCATACGCACGTCGTTGTACACCTTCAGCGCATTGCTAACCTGTGACTTCGCCAGGTAATGATCGATGATATGGTTCCAGCTGACCACACACGGCATGGAGTGACTAGCCATTCGCACCAGCTGCTTCATCTCCTCGGCTCTATCTTTCCTCAACTCAGCCTGCACGAACTGTGCCAGGTCCAGTGGATCTTGTAAAAAGCGCAACTCGCGTTTCCTCCTGTTCCAATCTGTCTCTGAAATTGTTATGTCTCGTTTCCCCAGCTTCATCAGGTTTGGCGTTTCTCGCCGCTCTACAGAGGCAATGACATCTCTGGGTGACGACTGCTGCTGCAGCGCTGCTCTCTCACGCTTCTTCTGATTCTCTGCGACCGCCGAGTTTTGCCATGGTTCGTTCCTATCGTTCGAGAGCTTTTCAACTCTTGTGAGGTAGTGAGGGCGCGTGCGAGTCTTGCGAACATCGGTGCTCTGGAGCCGTTGTTGGCTCTGGCGAAGGAGTGGGTTTACATTGTGGCAAAGGCGTTGAAGATTAGCGGGGCGATCGAAGGGCTGAACGCATTGCCAAAGGCAGGCGCGACAGTTGAGCATTAGAAGGGCGTGGGTTCGACTTGTGTCAAATTATGTGCATCAGCGTGACTTAGAGAAAACATCCAGGTGCACGTCGCGAATACGCTAGCGGGCGTTCACGTGATAAGATGTCGAAAGAGCGAACATCAACATTTCAGCATTCGTGCAACTGATAGAGGTGGTTCTACAAGTACCTACCCGTGCTGTGCTACTTCTTATGTTGGAGCCTGCAGAAGCCAAATGTACCTGAATCCAACATCACCAGGCTAGCCACCAGGCAAGACAGGTTAGTGCAAGACTGACAGTCGCTGAACCAACCTTTCCATGCCTTTGGAGCCGAGCAAGCAAGCCAGGAGATTAGTTCTTGATCAAGCAGCCTCGCAGGAGCCGGCGCATAAGAGCTAAAGCAAGACACTCCGCCCAAGCCTTCGTCTAAGCCTGCGTTCAGTCTAGCAACTTGCTCTGATCGGTGACAATGAAGAAAGCCCTTCCCTCCAAGCTTAATCCTTCTGCCACCGTGGCGGATCAGACTATTTCCTACCGTCGCACACGCCATCCCACGCCGCGGCACTGTGTATGCACGAAATGCCTTCGTACAGGAAGACTCGTAATGGCTGGCCTTGATGCGAGCAGAGGCGATCAGTCGCACACGTGTATCGTGGGCGGCGCACGCAAGGAGTGCGCAGTAGGTGCGAGGCCTTGCTGTGCGCGCTGTGTCTGTGTCGCAGGTCGTGGTGTTGTTGCTACAAGTATGCTACTGTGTCATTGACTGTCTCTCAGCCTGCACAATTGCTTTGCAGAACGTCCTTGCGCTCTATATGCTCCTCTTCCCGTGAAATGATGATTCACAATTCGTGCAAGAAGCAAGTACGCAGGCGCCCGTACTCCACAATCTCGTGTGGCTCCGCTGACTGCTGCTGTGTAACGCACCACACGCTTTCGGGCAGTCATCTCACACGCAGCGCGCATGCACCGCTGCTAGTCTCCGCCGTCAGCGCGGGAGGCCGTTGAAGCCTTTTGGCATGGTGCTGCCCTGGCACGTATTAGCTTGCGCCTACCAAGCGGTGCGAGGCACGGAGAAAAAGCAAGTGTGCAGCCCAACGCCAGTTTAGCTGTGCTGATCGAAGGATCTAAGTAGCCGTTGGCGCTAGACGGTAGCCCTGCCAACGGACATCTTGCATTAAACAGAAGCTTGCAAGGCTTACTGGAGATCCTAGCGGTTGGTGGGGAAAATGGTTCAATCTGGGGTAATCCGCATGCCTGAGATGCTGTAAGTGGAGGGCGCTCGGTTTGACACCGAAAGACGGCCTGCTCGCCACTGCCTCCGTCACCACTGCACACCGCAACCATCGGACAACTCACCAGCGTCGCGCATTCTGCCGTCTTCTTCCTTCCGAGCCCTGCCGCGCGCATGACCAAGCAAGGTCTGCTCTCGCACTTCATCGCTGCGTAACGATTCTGGCCAATTGCGCTCCTCACATGTAGCCCTCATGTTGACGACAGAAAGCGGCCTATCATGGTGGTTACACTCCACGTTTTCGGTAACACAATAAATTTGTTGCATGCGGAACCGCACGGTCTGCCCTTCGAGAACGGTTCAGGGTCTACAATCTGTCCACCGGAGAAATTCTAGACTAGTCTTATGGCAGCTCGAAGCCAGTACTGCAGATGGTAGCGAAAGGTGTTGGGTGGTGATATTGGGTTTGGCATGACCACGGCAGGGCTGCATAATCGTGATGTGAGGCCCACAATCAGCACCGTGGACGACGAGGACGTAAAAAGTCAGTCAAGTGTTCGCCCAAAGTTGTGGTACCATACAATTTCAGACTGCAGGCAACCTCACATGTGCACTGCACTGCACCATACTGCACGTCATCTTCGTGTGTGACAACAAAGGCTCCTTTGGTACGATTGCACCTCCCCTCACATTGTGCGTAATGTACTGCGCGTTCGACTGGCTGCTGCGATCGCCGTCCAGGATGACAGCTGTATGAGCATCCATTAAGCTTTTAAAATCCCTGTGGCCGCAGTGCGTTGTGTTCGGCGCCCTGCGACTGCAGAAGTGCCACCGCGTGGTGAGATGAGGCCCAGTACGTGGCTGCTGATACGTGTACGATTGTGCGCATGTGAAGTGAGGAGACTACGAAGTGTCAGATTGAATGCTTCCTCCGCTGCAATGCGACTCAGATCTCTGCATGTGTCCATGTCATGTTCGCTGTCTGAGACAGGTTTACTGGCATCCAGCACTAAATTGCAAACACGTTGGTTTGCGTCGCGGCAAGGGCTTGCAAATATAGACGGTGACATGCGTGTGCACATGGGTGACGGGTTTCAGTACACGAACGACGTGCAAGGGCGCACCTCAGGCGTTCGAATCTCGTTGCTGCTCCACACGACTCGACCCCAAGGCGTTACAGATACACGAGCGTCTAAATTCACACCGAGGAGCAAACGGAGGGGAAGTTATGGCAAAGCTTGAATGACTAATCGTTGCTGTCTGAGCGCCAAATAGATGCATGAAATCTAGGTTCAGTAGAAGAGAAAGTGACCCCAGCATTTTGGACTAACGACGCCCTCATGTAATAAAACAGGTAACTTGACAGGCTCGCAGTTGAAAAAAATGACCGCCGAACATTTTGATCCATCGCTCTGCCCGTTCCGGTACCGGAGCCCTCGACCATTGACCTGGGATATAGAAAAAAATGTCATCTTGAACCCTGTCCTGAACACCGTGAAGATAAAAGCATACAGCCGCCACCAGATGTAAATGCAAGCCCAACCGTTGTGTAAGATGCTGAACCGGCCCATACCCATCTCGTAGTGCGACCGACCTGTGTTGGAGGGGGTGATAGTCTCGAAGCCGACCTCGAGGCTATTGAGGGAGGTCGCTTGGAGTCATTTCCAAAACTGCGGCAAGTCCGTCGTCATTCGTTCCGTTTTTGGTATCTTGATCTTCCTAATGACCTTGCTGGTACATCTGGGGGTTCTGGCCGTATGGCGACTGAGGGTAACTGTTGTTGGGGTTACTACTAGGACTGTCGTACGCATTGTTGGGAGGAGCATACTGTGCCATGCCCTCAGGGAGACCGGGACTGTGTGTGCCGTACTGAGGAGCAGCCGAAGTGCCAGAGGCAGCCGGCTGGTACCCAATAGGTGGTAGCTGAGGGTGCGAGGGCTGCTGGCCAGGAATACCAACAGCCTGACGCATCTGTCCGTAGGCAGGAGCCTCAGGTGGGCCACCGTCATGCGCAACGCGCTGCTGCTGCGCGTGCTGGTGCATCTCAGCGCGCTGGCGTTCATCATCAGCCTTGCGCTGAGCTTCTTCCTCCTTCTTCTTTGCCTTCCATTCCTTGCGGATCTCCTTGAACTCTGCAACAAAAGTCAGTCATATGCATAGATGAGATGATGTTGATATATGCCAAGGTGAATGAGCAAGGGTCGACAGTCGCTAGCTTCCGTTGCCAGAGACTATCCAGAGTAGCGGGAACACCATGAGATGGCGCAGCACCAACACAACCCCAATGCTAGCTTAGCGCGTCAGGCTGACGAGGACAACCTGAACACCGCAAAATGCTGTAATTCAAGGGAGCGCATACGTACCTTCCGGTGTTCGCTTCGCACCGTGCGATTGCATTGTGACGTGCGCGTTCAGGTGGTTCAGAGTACCGTATGCCTTTTCGCATCCATTCCAGCCGCACTTGTACATGCGTTCAATCTCCTCATAGCGGCGGCGCGGCCGCTTGTGTTGCTGCGCACCTGGGATGGGTACAAATGAGTAGACAGTAGAAAGAGGGTGACCGCCCTAGACGCGTCGTTAGCTCAGGGTTCAGCAATCACGCAAGCAATTGACGCGCAACGTAGTCCAACACGGACGCGTTGCAGGCGTTCTGATTCGGCCTCATGCCATTGAGAATAACAGGAGACGCGTCGCGTATACGCTAATGATGGAAGGGAACTTACGGTTGGTGGTCTTTGAACAGGCGACACCATTGC
Source organism: Didymella keratinophila (assembly GCA_011058865.1). NCBI lineage: Eukaryota > Fungi > Ascomycota > Dothideomycetes > Pleosporales > Didymellaceae > Didymella > Didymella keratinophila. The sequence continues at coordinate 60,287 of SWKW01000136.1, read as the reverse complement.
GGGAGCTGGTGGACCTGATGAAGCTGGATGACCGTAGTGCATACCAGGCTGAGCATATTGGCCAGCCCACTCAGGACGCTGCCCGTACATCGGCGTCTGCGGGTGTCCTGGGTAGTGCTGCATATCGTGGTGAGGTGTGTAGGGCGAGTACTGCTGCTGGTGAGGGTAGGTAGGGCTCGTCTGGGCGGCAATCGATGGATCTATAGGTACATCGTTGTCAGACTTGAGTTGTTGAGGTTGTTGATGGTCATTGGTTTGACCATCAGAGAGAGGCATTGACGGACTTTGTTGTTGCGCCATACCTCCGGGTGCTTGTCCTTGAGCGCCTGGTTGGTACGAACGTTGAATGTATTCCGGGAAAGAGCCTGACCGAGCGGACGGTGGGAGGCTGCTGTAATCGGAAGTGGGAGTGAGGTTCGAAGCTCGGGGGTCTTGTCCTTGAGGAGGATATTGCGCAGCAGATGCTTGATCTGCAAAGGTATCCTCAGAAGGTGGTTCAGGGAACGTTGGGTACGGTGAGCTCAAACCTGACTGCGGGTAGTCTTGTTGCCTTGCGTCCATAGACTGTGTACGTTTTCAAGAGGTCGAGTTGCACCGAAGCTCTAAGTCGGGAATGGTTGCGCGTGGTAGAGGAAGAGGAATGGCTGGGAAGATATGACGGTTGCAGAGACCGTCTTCGGATGATTTGCCGCGGTCGATGGAAGACAGGCGACTAAACGTACAAAAGCAGACTGAGGGGAGCCAAGAATTGTGCACAGCCAGAAAACCGGAGATGGAAATGCAGTCAGGACACGATAGCGTGGAAGTTAAACGCGGATGATTTGCAGACGGTGTGGTTTCCAGTGCGCCCAGATGGAAGGACAAGCAGTTCGGCAGATTTAGACTGTCGAAAAGATAACGCACGGAAGACGCACGCTCGAGGCCACCGGGGACAGGGGTGGTGACAAGGGTAAGAAGCCCTCGAATCGCGGAGCGAAGGCGCAGCGCACTGAGATGCAACCTGTCGTCGCACGGCGCTAGCGATGAATGAGCTTGCTGAGGTGGGCCGCAAGTGGAGCTGGGGCGAGACGATTTGGAAGAGAGACGCTAGCGGCTTTTAGAGTGGCGCAAAAACTCTGGATCTTAGTTGACCAATAATCGTGCAGAGGGCTGGCCGCCGCTTGATCAAGGGTAAGAAGACGTAATGCTTGGTTGCGTGGTTCGTAACGAGACCAAACCGGTAAGGCCGACCTGTGATGCTGCTCTGGGCGTGCTAGGTGAACGTGGTTTGGCGCAGCACGCAACAGTGGAACGGTGGGCTGGCTTGTGTAGGAAGCGGCTTGTCTGAAATGGCGCGGGGGAGTGTGCGCGGTCGCTGGTAGGCTGGTAGGCTGCTAGGCTGCCAGGTGCCTGGGTGGGTAGAGCTTGTTCGCCGAAGACAGAGTGAAAGCTCGCAAGCACGCACAAGGACGCTTTCACCGCGAGCAGAGAATTTCTGGACAGGCGCGCTGAATGCAGCAAAGAGGCAAAAGCAAGCAGTCGGGCCGTCGGCGTTGTCGATGACGGATGGAAGTTTCAATGGCAGACTGGCTGTCCCTGCACTGCTGCTGATGGCAATTGCTCAATGCGCCGAGCGTGCCGAGTGCAGGCGATCAGCCTCTCGTCCGGCCGAGTCTCCGCAAGACGAATCCACACACCTGCTGAGCGCTCCTGAAAGCGTTGGCAGCCTGTGGAGCGTGAAAGGCGGTGGGTGATCTGATGCAGCTGTATGCGCTCAGGTGACTCGCGCGTTGACGCAGGACAGGCACTGCGCGTGGGTTTGTTGTGGGGAGAACTCCAGACGCGCCAAAGGGCGACGGGCAGCACTGGCGGCGGGTTGCACGCGTAGCACAGCGGGCGCGAGTGAGATCTGGTGTGCCTGGGGCAGCGAGCTACTCGTTGGTGACGGGAGTTAGAGCAAGGCACCGGGCGCGCTGGGCTTTGCTGGGTGTTGGTGGTGAGCGCGCTGAGATTCGCGATGTAAACTAAGGTCGAAGTTGGGAAGGCGCGAGAGTGGCGAGGAAGCTAACTCGACGAGAAACAGCCCGACGGGTTAAATGTGTGGCAGGTGCCGATCGTTGCTGACTAAGGGTGCGTGCAGAGCCCATGCGGGCGACGAAGCTGAGCCGCCAGACACGGCTGAGGGCGTCGGCGGTGCTGACGGGGGCTGTCGCTGGCGCGCGACTCCCTGCTTTGCGTCCAGACGACGTTGAAAGAAGAGTGCAGCGATGTGATGAGGCTGAGGGTTAGCTTCTCTTTAGCGTAGCGGGTAGACACAGTTTTGGCGCCTGGTCGACAGCTCAGCTAGTACTAAAAGCTGCTAGGTGAGACCATAGTTGTATAACACCACCAACATCAACTTTAAACCGATTCTCTGCATCGCGACCTTCATCAACGACCTCCAGGACCGACAGCACGATTCGTGTCACGGACCGTGGCCTACGACCGTCGGCAGGGGCGGCCATCGAATCGACTGCACGCCAATATTGGACGCGGCACATAGACACCTCAAAAGCGGCATTCATGCCCAATGCGCTGCAACTACGAACCGAAGCTCTTGCGGTGTGCGAAAAGCAGCATGTGGAGCGAGGGCAGCAGCATTGGATACTGCTCTGCCTTCTCCAAAATTTGCTCGGCATTTACAACGGATGTAACAAACAACTTCTTTTTGTTGCAATTTGGATTGACCAGACTTTAACCTGCAATCCAGCTCTTACAGTTCTGCCGGACATTGACGGAAGTCGGCTGGCTATACATCATGATTAGTCGTCGAAGACACTGCATTTGCAAGGGCACATAATGCCTGCAGCCAGCTCTGCCGCGTTTTGCAGACCCTCATGGATGAGATTGCTGATGAGCTCCACTTCCAGCCACATGTGATCCGTCATCCTTCTCAATATTGAGCGCAGTACGATCAGTCTCAGCCTCCGACTTCACACGCAATTTCACAGGTGATCCTTCCAAGGTGCAGTATTTCACCGAGGTTATCGTGTCTTGCAGGGGCTAATAGCCGAGCTGTCACAGGCACTGTCAGGCAGTTGCATTGCTTTTCCGTCTGGCGAGCAACGTGGAGAGCGTTGGCATTGTGTCTCCCACGACGGTAAGCGGGGCCAGAATTGACGCTCTCATCTTCCTGCATATCAGCTCGCTGCATAACGTGGGGCAGCGTGAGTGACATGACCACTCGATTGTGATGACATTCCCTCGCTTCGAAGTGGCTTCTGATACCTTACCGCCCTACTGGACACGTCCTCGTCATCATTTCCGTGCTCCCTGCACGCGAGTTTGAACAAAGCCAAAGGAAAAGTCAACCAGACACAATGCACACACGCTGAAGGAAAATCGCCAGAATTTTCTGACTGGTCGTCAGACCACCAGGAATGATCGGACCCAGGATGAATACGAGAGGGTGCCGATAGCCCACGCTGCATGCTACGCCGTCAAGCGGGAGCGGGAGTAACCTCAAGCAGGACATGAGCGAATCTTTAATTACATTGTCCGTGTCTTAAGAGTGTGATGGGATAGAGGCAAAGCCTCCTCGCACACCATTGTTGCATCATGCGGTCGTCTTGCATTCTGGGCGGGACGATCGCAGAAAAGCATTACGAGCTGGAAGCCGGCCCAACAAAGCGCCAACAATACAATCCTGCACTGCAGTTACGATGCGGAGCGTGCTGTGAATATCGATTTTGTGCAAGGCTGCGATCGACCCCATGCAGTGAATCGTCTTGCTGTCCCAACGCAGCACATCTCAATCTGCTTCCCAGCCCACGCTTCCTCAGCATGGATCTTGCGGCTAATGTCGCGCCTGATCCAGGAACACTCAGGCTGCCGAAAGATCTGGGCGAGCAAATGATACCGACATGGAACCCCTGTCCCAATGCGAGAAGTGGCCTTTGTGGCTGTCCAGTTCTCGGCCGTTTTCCCTCAACCAATGCCGCCGACAGCCCTCACGTGGCGGAGAGATGGCTGACTTTTCGAACCATCCTGGTCCTTGCCGTTTCCGGAGGGCCGGATTTGGACTTCCCGCACCATGACGCCGATACGCTTGCTCCGCTGGCCGATTTCGCGGCCGACTTCAACATCTTGGGGTTTTATCGATTTGTCGTCACAGCGCAGCATCACCGGATGCAGATTGCAATTGTTCACTTAGGAGGTCTAGATGCCAGAATTCGGTTTACGTACTTCCTGCGATCAAAGACGTAGCTTCTCCGTGATTGCGCGGGTGACCTTCCGTTTCCAAGGACTGCTGACATTCAGCTGCTGGAGAATTTGTCCCGTTCTCGGCTATGATGACAAGGTGTTGAACTCGTCAGTCCCGCAGATTGATGTAGAAAGCCCTGTCGACGGCGCCAGCAGCATGCAGTCTCCACGCACAATCTTTCGAAGCCCACTAGAATCCTGAGTGATTAATTGAAGATCATATGTGCGCTGCTATTGGTAAGGACAGACCCATCAGCTCTCCAGCACGACTGCTCAGCTGAGAATAGAGGCCCGTGGTAAGCAAAAAGCAACGAATACACTTCGAAGCCTATCCGCGCATTCACGAAGTGTGTGATGTTGGGTACGATGCAGACTGTATCTTGGAGCACGCCGTGTGGCTTGCCCTCAACCCAACGCACCTTCCTTTTTCGTGACCGTTTGATCTTCAACCATCTTGCATCGGAAGAACAACTTCCTGCACAAGCTTTACACCCCACCCTCGCAGCTGCAACGCCTCCTTGCTTTCCACTTTTCGACAGTACACAAACTCGATTTCAAAGACGCTGACTCTTGCGCACACTGCACGGCATGCGACATCTGTAATGTTATCGCTCTGCATGATGTTACCCTCTGATCTCAAGGGTCCAATCTCCACAAGCGTCAGATATCCGAAAAGTCTCGGGTGACAAGGTCAGATTGAGCACTGGTACACTTTCTCCATCTTCATCAGCACCGACCCCGCCGAGCCGCATTCAGCAAACAACTCGCAACTCTCAACCTCTCAGATCATGATGATTCTGCCAAACGCGCCAAGGTTATTACGCACCAGGCATACCCCACCTGCAAGATGCGGCATCCAGAGCGACCGAAGAATGCCCGACTTTGGCGGCCGGCGATCGCTCCTCGCAGCTTGCCTTGATTTGAAATCGCGCGAACTGATTCCCTCTCCTCTGGTTCGCCGATTTTACTTCCTGGCTTACAGGCCAGTGATGATTTGCCTCGGTTCTGATGACGCTCGCTTGAGCTTTCCACTCCACCTTCGCCCATGACACTGCTGGATTAGCGGATCTGAGCGCGACTTCAGTCGGACATCTTCACTTCATTGTCATGACTGGTACTCCACTCGGGAAATCGCGGGCGCATTCGCATTCGAGTCAGTCGGCGACGCAGGATGGTTGGCAATCACATCGCTGATCCTGTACCAGTGGTTGGGCATGTCATTCACGCACGGCGTCGCAGGACGACGTGACCTCAAGATCGGATACGATCCTTGACACTTCCAGGTGGCTTGAGTTGAGGCACCCGACGGACTTTTCCAGCACCTCAGCTCTGGAAACAATTCGCGTCCTCCGTCGAAAATCAATAAAGCTTGTTTATTTTAGCCTACATATTCGGAGGATGAAACGGAGCCTGGTCACAGGGACCACGTTGGCTGCTTGCAACCTGCTGCACATAGCGTGAACCGCTTAGATTCCCCCTTCTAGCCTGATCACGCCGGGAGGTCCAGTGAATAGCAGGTGCCGGACGCCTGTCAATCACCACACACACTAACTGCAATCGACACGAATGCGAGGCTGTTCACGCTATCGATTGTTCCAACACGCGTGCTCACTGGTACGTTGAGGGGTCCAGAAAGGGTGCGATGGCGGTCTTCACTCCAATTACAGAAGAACAGGGACACGTCACGACCCAGAATAGCAGTCACATCCTAAAAGGCAAGATGATTTGAAACAGCATAAGAGAAAAGACATCACAGCTCTTACTCAGGCTTACCATCTAGTCCCGGGTATGAACTCGCCGGTACGTCTTAGGCAGCGGATCATCAGGGTCACTCTGACCAAGAGTTTCACGTATGCGCAAATTATCGGCAAGAAGCAGATCATGCAAATCTCCCATGCAATTGCTTACAGCGGCACCTCCAATACGATCCCTCGGGCCAGGCGGAAGTTCTTTCCCCACAAAACACCATTCAACAGCTAGGAGAGAACTCCGACCTGCGAAATAATGATGTCTTGACACGGATAAGACGGCAGTCAGCGGATGCGGATGCGGATGCTCGGCGACGAGCAGGTTGTCAACTTGATGTCTCCTTGACCCAGAATTCAACTACTGCGTCCGATGAGATTCGATAGTCGGAGGTGTAACCGCGTGGACTTGCATGTACGCTCGAGCCGTCATGCGGGTGCGATCTGCAGCTTGAACCTTCCACGAGCCTAGAACGCGCGAAGATTGAGCCCGAAACAGGAAAATCGATGTCTCCAAACAAGACATGCTGAAAGCACTACTGCATGGTGCATTCCGGTGCTGGTGGCCTCGAAGATGCGTTGAATCACGACAAAGGCCTTTGGCAAAGAATTCGGCGCGCGCCGAATTGACGTCCTTGTGTCGCTCCCAGCACCCAGGTCCTCTTCAGCTTCGCGTTGGGGATTGAGCAAGGCTGTCAAAACGAATTCAACAGACGCTGGACAGGCTCAAGCGAGCGTACAGCGCGCTGGTCAAGCGCAAACGTCTTCGCGTGCGACAGTGGCAGGCTACACAAGGACCGGTCGAGAAGGCGATCACACGTACCGTTTACGCCGGCACTGCTAGCTTCCACTCTATCACGACGTCCTGATCTTCAGTCTTTTTTCACTGCGCATGGCTCACCCACGATGAAAGTATCGCATTCTCAGAGCAGTATCAAAGTTGCAGTCAGCTCATTGACTATGCAAGTCTGGTATGCCTCTTTGTTTATTGCCAGCCAATGAGGCTTCTACCATCCTTCTGACAGCTTGAATGTGACGTGCTCCCTCCTCACCGTATTGTTCCAAACAGATGGAAGCGTGTATGGTTTCCAATGATCGTTTCCTCAGTGCGCGACGGAGTTATATCTTTTCATTGCTGTCCCTGGCTTCGAAATTCAAGATACAGTGATTTCATGGCTCTCCAATGCTCACCAGCTTCGCAGTGATAGATACCTATCGTAGTCACCCAATGCAATAGGCAAGCACATAGAGGTCTTGTTTCAGACTTTCCCTATGTGTCCACACATGTCTCTTTCGAATTACTTCTGGACTGAAACTACGTAAAAGTCGTCATTGTTGCGTAAGTGCTGCAGTCTTTCTGTCCAGGCATGAAAGACATGCTCGTCGAGAACTCAGTGATGATGTTTGCTGAACTCCATGTTGCAGCTCTAATCTAGTGTAGAAGTGTTGTATACTCTCAAGGTTGTAGAACACATTGGTTTGGTATTGTAATCATTATGGAAAGTGACTCTCGACGTCGTGTGCAGCGGCAACAACGAAAACAACCCCTCAACTGCCACATCACTTCATCAAACTCATCTAAAGTCAAGAGATGGCCCGACAACAACGAGTCTCACATCAGAGGCCTATTTGGGGACAGCTGCGCAATGTTGAGGTTGCAAGATGCGCATTCAGACCGACTATGACCGTAGCTGCCGGAATTCAATCTGCGCCATACGAACCTTGATATTCACGAGTAGTCACACGGCAACTCAGCAGTGGCAGCTGTATGTAGGAGTCACTAGACCTTGCATCTGAGTTATGCTGAGGGTGGTGTTTCCTGACGTTGGTAGTAGCTGCCATTTTCATCAGGACTTCTCCGTCACTCCTGCTTCACGCACTGCCGCATACACGCGATCTTCCACTGGTGACTGCAAGCCTCGAAAGGACCGACATTGCTACGACCATTGCAAAGCTTCTCGATTTAAGGCTTACTGCTTGTCACATGCCCTCGATTAAAGCACAGAGTCCCTACGTCTCAACTCAATTCATGGTCCTTCAGACCATGTTCACTCTGACCACTGTCGTGATGAACATGCACACTCAACTCGACCGAGATATGGTCTGTCAATGATCTCACTGAATCAACTCAGGGTACCTAGATATCAAATCTAGCGGTTCACTCCAGCATCCGTGGTAGACATCTACAAAAGGCCCGAGTAGAGATGAAGCCGACACGCAACCACCGAGACCCGTAAGAGCCCGAAATGAAGTATCTGCATCGAGGCTGCAAGAGACTGACCAAGTTGGGGAGATGATGACAGGAGATGTTTGCTCGCCAGTTGCCCCGCGGAGAAGAAGACCAGTATACGCAGACCATGTTGACCTTTGGCAGACGGCAAGACCAACGAACCTCGAGCCAAAAGATGTATCGCAGAACCAGGACATATTCTTCACCGGATCCGGGAATTCGAGCATCAACAGATTCGGGACAATGTGCCCCAGTTACCGTCGGGTCACTGGTGCAATTAGCGCATATTACTACCTGATCGTTCATCATGGCAACATTGTATATGGATTATACGACCAGAGAAAACCTCACGGCTAGAAACGGTACCTCTGTACATTGTTGCGGCGAGAAGGCAACCTTCATGCCCTGCCCCTCAGATCTCCCACCAGGGACGGAAGGTTTGCGCAACCAGGCACTGCACTCTTCCCAACTGACCCGTGCTCAGTGCTTCCGGATCGGTGTCCTTGAGCCAGACGTCGAGCATGTCTCTTCGCGCGTTTGTCGAATATCTGGGACTGACTCACAGCAACCCAAAGACCACATGAACGGTCTGGAATAAAATGGCCAAAAAGGCAACAAGAAGACCCACGAAGCTGTGCCATAATATACAAACACACGCACACGCCCGTGTGTGCGAAGCATAGAGAATGCTTCAGAGAGATTGCTGGACAAGAGAACCTGTCTTCCACCACCCTCAATAAGGACGATCAAAGCTCAGTCAGACTCCCAACTCTTACGGTGGTGCGTGCCATGTATACAACACCCTTGAAATGGTACACCAAATCGAAACTTGCTGCTTATTGGTCGATGCGAGAGTAGCCAGTCAGAAGTGGCTGTCGACAGGTCTACCAACTCAGTGATGGTCTGTACCTGCATATCGCACTTCGCTAATACGAAATCAATATGCACAAGGAACACAATCGCGCCAAAATATGAAGCTGTGATATATGTGCCTCACGACCTCGTCCAGTGGCTCATATACGTCACCACCTTGGAAATCCCGCACAAACCATACTCGAGCACCACTCAATTCCGCAGCCACACTCGAATTTACCTACCTGCCATAATCTTTGACTACACGCCCTTGACGAGCTGCCAACAGAACAGATCTCGATATTCGGAGCACTGCCTTCCGTGCATCTGCATACCTCCTCGCGATCACACCTTCCTCAACTCCTATAAGCACATCGATAGCGGTCCAGACCATCCTCCAGTTGTTCGCACCGAGCCGGGGACGCCGTGGAGATTCGCGGTCGATCTCGAAGACCTGCGCATAGCGATCCACCGATGATCTCTGTCTGAGCACTAAGAGCCGGGGTTCGCTGTCTTGGAGAAGGAACAAAGATCTAGACAAGTGCAAGATGAGTTTAGGGAGGAGCTGCGAGTTGCGGCACACTGGCTTCTGCAGACTATTCTAGAAGCGCAGCTACAAGGCAGCTATGCAGCGACACATGACCACAACAGGCGTCACTCGCCGCGTGATGGAAGTTGCATGACCCATAGTTGGTGGTGAGTGCTCGGATTCGCAAATACCATCAGGAATGCAGAGCATTGGAATATTGACAATTTCTTCTATATGCATATTACATAGAACTTTTGAAAGGGACGCCGCCAGCTCCAGGATGCAAATACGTGCGAACTCTTGCGCGTGCGGAAGAGCGACCAAGTAAGTCAATACAGAAAAAAGCAGGAAAAGCCAGTCTACACGCAGGTTCCTTACCGACTCAAGGCCCATGCACGATGGTCAGTATACTGCGTCCTTCCGGGGTATCAGTGTGCTTCGACGAGGCGTGACATCTGCTCCGCTGTAGTCGATAAGAAGGTGACGTGGAAAAGAGAAATGGTCTACATCAAACGCCGAGCATAGAAGAAAGCCGTTGCCGGGTGTCGTGTCATCGAACGTGTCTTGCGTTTACCAGCGGCTGTTGCGAATGGGATCGCTGTTGCCACCAGACCAACCACCACGGCCTCCACCGCGACCACCACGGCCACGGCCACCTCCCCAGCGGCCACCACCACCGCCGCCACCGCCGTAGCGGCACATCTCGTGCAGGCGAGGGTCAATCTGCTGCTTAGACTCGGTGAGAATCTGGACGAGATCACGAGCCTGCTTGGAGTCTGTGGCAGTTGTTAGCAGCGGTCGATTGAACAAGGTGGAGATACATACTCTCAGTGGTGAACAGGGTGATGGCGGTACCAGTCTGACCGGCACGACCAGTACGACCGATACGGTGGACGTAGTCCTCCGAATTGTTGGGGTAGTCATAGTTGAGAACGTGAGTGATATTGCGAACATCTTGAAGAGCAAAGGTTAGCATCTTGGTAAGTGTGACGAGCAAACGAACGATCATATCTTGATCGCGTGAAGCTGCAGCAGCATGTTGCGTGCAAGTGTCTCAAGTGCGCTACGACGAGGTTCACGGCATCAGGTCCAGTGGAAGAGGCTTTAGAATATCTCCTGGTCCAGAAACCCTTGGAAGAGACTGTGACTCGATGAGAGTCTTGTCATCTCAGCTTGCCTCAGTAGTGCTTTGAAGGCACATGAAACAAAGAGCAGTGAAGAGCGAAGGCTTCGCTAGTATGCTCCAGGATCCCTGGTGTTCAGATTCGAGAAGAACTTCAAGCCATGGACGATGTCATGGGAGCGAATGCAGCAAGCGCACGAGACAACCTAAGCAGAGCACATTGGCAGTTCACGCGTAATAATAGTTCGGGGAGGGGAGGGGGTGTTTGGGGGCTTGCAATCATACCAATACCACGGGAAGCCACGTCGGTGGCAACCATGATGGGGCTCTTGCCGGTCTTGAACTCGTTCAGGACCCAATCGCGCTCGTTCTGCTGCTTGTCACCGTGGATAGCTGTGAGAAATGTTAGCAGGGGCTTCGTGAGTAATTTTTTGGGGAAGAACTTACACAACGCAGGCCATCCGTCCTGACGCAAGAATCGTGTGATCTCGTCTGCGACACGCTTGGTACCTGTGAAAATGAGGATCTTGTTGCTCTTGTCGTCCATGATGGTCTCAAGGTGCTTGGCCATGCGGTCGCGCTTCTCGAACTCCGAGACAACCTCAACGATCTGCTGAATGCGGTGGTTGGCAGACAGGTCCATGGAACCAATGTTCACCTGGATCCAATCGTTCTGGTAGTCGGCCGCCAGCTGGCGAACCTCCTTGGGCCACGTAGCGGACCACATGCAAGTCTGACGGTCAGGGCGAATCTGTCCGATGATCTTGCGGATCTGGGGCTCAAAACCCATGTCAAGCATACGATCAGCCTCGTCGAGAACCAGGTAGGTGACACGGCGGAGGTTGGTCTTGCCAGCCTCAAGCATATCGATGAGACGACCGGGTGTAGCAATGCAGACCTCGACACCACGGGCGAGGTCGCGGATCTGAGGGCCCTTGGGGACACCTCCGTAGACGCAGGTGTTACGAATGCGGGAAGACTTTCCGAACTTGCTGATCTCGACCTGGATCTGAACAGCCAGCTCACGGGTGGGGGCGAGGATCAGGACAATGGGGCCGTCGCCGGGTGCGAGCAGGGGCTGGGCGTTGATGTGAACGATAGCGGGCAGGCAGTATGTGAGGGTCTTTCCGGAACCGGTCTCGGCAACACCGACAACGTCGCGTCCAGAGAGAGCCATGGGCCATCCCTGGCACTGAATGGGTGTGGGCTTAGCGAAGCCTTGTGCCTTAACCTCGTTCATGACATAGCCGGGAAAACCAGCCTCGTCGAATGTTGTAACAGGCTTGGGAACGTTGGTACCTTTGACTGCAATCTGGTGCTCCTTGCGGAAAGCCTCAACTTCCTCGGCGGAGCGGTTGGTGACATCGGGGTCCTCCTTGTAGAAGGACTTCTCGAACTTGGGCAATGAGTCCATATCTAGCTCTTGTTAGCTGTGCTCTGAACAGATTGTGCGTTGTACGTACCCCACTGCTGCTGCTTGAGACCAGAGCCGAGCTGGCCCATGCGGTCACCGCCTCCTCCACCACCGTAGCCACCTCCGCCGTAGCCTCCTCCACCGCCGCCGTAACCACCACCTCCGTAGCCGCCGCCGCCGCCAGAGTATCCGTTGGAGCCGCCGCCGTAGCCACCACTGTATTGAGTTAGCAAGAGCTTCAACATAGGGAGTGAGACGATAAGGGGAACTCTACGCTGTTACAGCAAGTACGTAGCCGTCCGCCGTACCTGCAAAGGCAGGTGAAGCAGTCAAAGCCGTGGACTCGGTCTGCGCGCAGAGCCTTTGATGAAGGAAATTGCAAATGAACAAGGGCAGTCCACAGTTCCACCACACTGATGCCCTCCCGTGCTAAGGGGATGAATCGTCCTACCCGTACGATGCATGATGGCTGGGAGTGTAGTCGTAACTGTTGTAGGCGCTGCCGCTGTATCCAGAGTTGCTGTTTTCGTACCCGTTGGAGTAGCCGCGGTCACCACCGCCGCCGCGACTGCCGTATCCGCCTCCGTAAGACATGATTGTCGAGTGTTCAGTAGAAACCGGTGAAAGGGATGAGCGTTTCAGCGAGAGTGAGCGTCGTGTTTCGTCTGAAACTGTTGTAATGTATTAGGTGCAAGAATGCGACAATAAGAGATCGCGAAGTCTGCACTATGAAACTCGTGGGAGAAGTGAGTTTGTAGTTGTTGGTTAGGAACAGAAAATTATCTGCAACTGGCGGCGAGGCAAACCCGTGCTTGGCGCGCTACGCTCAGACGGGGCAGGGTCCGCCGAAAAGATTGGAAGGGGCGAAGAACGTTATCGACAACAAAGACCCACACTTCAAGTGCAACAGCACCTTTGTGCTGTCTGCAAACATATGCTACTCGGTGTGCGCCACCGCTGCGATGACAAAAGACACTTCACAGTCTAAAATGCATTGTTTTGGCTTTCACTCTGCTGCGCCTCCGGCCTTCATGCCCATGTCCCAGAAGCCTCGTTCCATCTGGGGTCGATCAGCTTAGCAACAGGAAGTTGTGGGGGGAGGCACTTACGTTTGTTGCATGGATGAAGATCTCAGCCAGCTCGTCAAGACGCGCAACCGACTGCTTGCCTGCGTGCTCCTCAATCAAAGCAGATCCTCTCGCCATTGCCTCAATGTACTCCTTGTCGACGTACTGCTGAATCCACGTCCAGTACATACCCTCTTTCAGCGTATTGGTATCATCGAAGAGGCGTTTCGCAATGATGCCGTATCCAATCAGACAGGGCAGCAGGGCCACCTGCAATGCAAGCCAGTCTTGCGACTGCCCAATGTCTAGGACATATCTGGTGTATGCAGTCGTGGCTTGATCTTCCTCTTGGCTCTCGATGTCTTTCACCGACAACCCCTGCTCCTTGCAAAAGTCAATGTGTAGCTTGATCTCTTCCTGAAGTGTGACGACTTGCCGTACAGAGCGGCCGATGTCCGTTAATGAGCTAGACTTGTAGGCTCCAAGGGCCGTGGCGCGTGCAAATTGGACCTGTCGAGCTCTTAGTACTTTCATCACCTAGTGTTCGTGTCTTTGGGACTGACGAGGAAGAGATAGTCCTGGATCAAGTAGTATTTGTAGTTCTCAACGGGCAGTGATCCGTCGCCCATTTTCTGCACGAATTCGTGCTCAGTGTATGCTTTCCATGGCTCCTGGATATCATCGCGATCAAGCAGGTATTGGATAAAACCACCTCTATGGAGGTTGCGCTCAGTTTATACTCCAATCAATGGTATCCTGATAAGGAGGACTTACTGCGAGAATGGCAATGTGTACGTGGAATGGAAGTGGTTAATTGGCCCACTGCCTTTGCCCAGATCCTGACTTGTCTTGATGCCAGCCTCGATATAACGGTTGGCTTTGTTGACAGCTTTTGCCATGCTCATGCCGGACGCGAGGTTGCACGCAATGGCAGCTGAGGAGAGGTCAATGTGACAAGTATTTCCGGGTCTTGGAAGTCTTACAGGCTAAAGAGCATCCTGTTCCATGCGTGTTCCTGCTGTGCAGATATTCACTCTCCATCATAGTCACTTCGTCCTGGCTGACCAACACGTTCAACACGATCTCTCTGTCTTTCTCGCCGTTGCTGACCAAGCGTCCCTCTGTCAGTGGCAGGTGTCCGCCCTTGAGTAAGACGTACCTAGGACCGAGCTTTCGGATGCGCTTAGCCATTGCTACGATGTCATCAATGTTTTCGGGGCTTTTGGTATCTTCGCCTGCGATCTTCAGAAGTAGCTCGGCTTCAGGGAGGTTGGGTGTGAGGATTGTGGTCAGTGGCAATAGCTTTTCGATCAAGGTTGAGATGGCCGATTCCGGAAGCAGATGTGAGCCGGATGTTGATACCATCACCTATCGAACAAATCAGTGCGAGAGCTGATGTGTAGTGGTAGGCTGCATACGGGGTCAACTACGCTCGTTGTAACATTGTATCGACGAAATGCATCTGCGACGATCTCGATAGTCTCCGCCGATGCGAGCATGCCTGCCCACAGTGTCAACTCTAACACTTGCACAAACGCCTCAAAAATTACCTGTCTTGACTACATCGACTCCGACATCGTCGCAGACTGCGTCAAGCTGCTTCTTCAGAAACACAGGCGGAGTGTGGTGGATGTCCTGCACGCCCTGTGTGTTCTGTGCAGTAAGGGCGGTAGTAGCAGTCATCGCATAGCACCCATGTGCAGCGATGACCTTCTGGTCCGCTTCAAGACCACTGCAAACATTATGTCAGTCACAATGGGTGATGTTAAAGGAAAGGGCAGAATGCGTACGCTCCACCGGAGCTGTCCGACCCAGCGATAACCAGGATCCGCTTCGCAGTAGCCATTGAGTAATAAGCACAAGTTGATGGACTTGTGTCCCGAGGTCTGGATTGTGAAGGATCTCAGGTACAGAACGGTACCTTTTCCGAGCCCCGCTATCCGAGACTAGGCAAGACCCACGTCATCGTTCGTTGCTTCGTACTCTACGACCTCGACACCAACAGGGCAATTCGCCACATTTCGCGCAATTTCCTCTCACCAGCAACGCTTGACAAGCCGCCCTTGCGCTCATGATCAATTACCATACAACATGCAGCCTCATCCAACGCCTTCGAGTGCACAATTTGCCATCCGCACCGTATTGTGGGCCAAGTCTTCTCGATCTTCTTATCAATTCAGAGTGATTGATGTTCATCGACCAATCGGATTTCCGGCTCGAGTATAGGGGATGCGCACTCAGTCTGAGTCGCCTTCAAAGTCGGAGAGGTATGGATCTGTCTTGCAGTCAGCATCACATCAAATAGCACAAGTGAGGGGTGGTAACAAACCTTTGAACAGTGTGTAGTCAAAAGTGCCTCCTACCTGCTTAGCAAGATACTCGCTCAGTACAGTCTGGTTCTCGTCGGTGAGCGCCGTCTCTGGATCTGCCTGGTCGATGATGACTCGGACGCCTTGGTTGCCAGGACCAAGCATTGAGATGAAGTCGAATAGCCCGTCAACAGTGAACTTCGAAATGCCTGAAAGAGTGACGTCTCGGAGGTTTGGAAGGTCTCCGATTGTTGGTAGTACGCCATCGTTCAGCTCTAAACCTGTGACGTAGATGGTCTCTAGCTGCTTGAGATCCTGGAAGATGGCGATGATGTACTCGTCACGCAGCACTTCGGGGAATGTCAAAGAAAGCCGCCGCATTACCTTCAGCTGCCTCAGGGAATCAACTAGTGTGTCGAGATCGTCCCGGAACATCGCTTCCGGTTCACCGCTGAGTGAGAGCTCGACCAGGTGAGCTTGCTGATGGACGAGCGCTTGATGAAAGGCCTGATGATCCTTAAGAACGTAGGAGTCAATTTCCAGATGTTCTAGCTTGACATCGTGCTCGAGTAGCACAGGCGTCATGAGCGCGGCCCCAGATGCAAAGTTGGAGAAGCGAATACTCCGTAAGCTCTTGCACTTGCTCAGCCATGCGATGGTCTCCAAGAAGACGTCATTCTGAGTTGCCTGGAGATCCACAACGCCATGGGTATCTTCGATGCGTAATTGTTTCAGTGCTGTGCAGCCTTGCAACATATTCAGGTGCGACAATGACTCATTTGAAGTGTACATTCCCAGGTCTTCCAACGAACCGCCGTGATGGCTCAGAGCGAGGAAAGTCTCCGCGTCAGCACCTATGTCGTGCATCGTTTGCAGTGACTTCAGAGAGTCGGCTCTCATCGAGCTTAGGAACTGGGCGAATTTGTGGTCGCGGTGGTCAGACAACAAGTCTTCCTGTGACCATGTATAGATCATGAGCTCATTGAAGTTGGGGCAATACACATGGAGTGAGGCATGAACCAACGGGTTCTCAAGAGGCCTTCCATCGAAGAGCTCCAAGCTTTGTAGACGAGGCAATCGAGGAGTCCAACGGACGAGTGCATCTGATTTTACTGATCACAGTTAGGAGAGAACCATAGGAGGAGTATGGGGCTCCCACGTTCACCACTTATCGTTTCGAGCATAGGTGTGTGTTGCGTGACGGCTATTTGAATGAGTACCGGGGCATGTCAGTGGAGGGGCAAAGCCGTACCTTCTCCAATAGCTTCAATGGTATCGGCGTCCAGCAGACTGGTCCATTTCTTCCCAGACGCACTCTTCCGCTGCTCAGTCCTTTCAAACTGTTTCAGAGGGCCTGAGAAGAATTGCCTGCCGAATATTAGTACAAGCAACAGGAAGGCTAGATGACACTGGCTTTTGGACTTTGCTGCGGAACTGCTCGTCGCCAAAGAGGTTCCCCAAATCACGGAAGTCGAGCGTCTTGATGTAGCGACAGTATGGAAACAGTGTGGTGTCGAGACTTGAGGCAATGATGGACTTCCACAGTATGGACCATCGCTGGGTGACCAACAGTCTCTGAGCAAGTGGAGTGCCTAGCGCATCATCCCCACCCCCTCGAATTGGTGCCTCATGGTGTGACCTTTGCGACTGATCAGCATGCTGCAGGAAAAAGAGTACATGTGACACACCGATATAGATTAGTCAGTGCAGGCACAGCTAGAACTCGGCTGGCGCATGCGCAGTTGAAGAGAGTGTCGAATTGTCGCAAGTTCGCTAATTCTTCACACAGCACGTGCAAGATATCGTCCGGGAGCGCGGGAGCCATCCTGGCGCGATCTTGCCAAGAATGAGTGCTGATGTTGTTGTTGATGCTGTCGCACCCAAGGGCTCCGCATGCTGCAGGGTCGCGCTTCCCGTGATGTCACCGCACTAGCGCGTTTTCGGCGACGCGTTTTCGGAGCACCTTCTCATCTTTGATGCCTAACGATACGCCACCGACATGAACTTGCAAGATGGTTGTCCTCAACTTCACGCTTACGCCCGAGGCGGCATCGAAGGTGCATGACCTCCTTGTGTGCTTGGGGAAATTCAGCGAAACTGTCGCCATCGAGGCGCGTCGAGAAAGAGTGGGTCACCTTGGATCTCAATCACTATAGTCACTTTCTTATGCATCTCATCTCAGTTCACTTTTACCGCCCTCAACTCCTCGAAATCTGCGTACTGTGCAGTGACTGTGGATGGCAAGCTGTTCTTCAGCGAGTATGAATGCATCCCGGATGCAGGTGGCGCAGATGGACGCTTTACCTGCAGCATGTATACGAAAGCCCTGCTATCCGTGTTCAAGGGACGGTTGTACGATCCGCTAGGCCGAGATGGAGCAGTTGAGCGCTGCGAAGTCAGTCTGCAAGACCAGAGCGATGAAGCTTACTGCAGGTTTATCGTCAAGATGGTCTGTAATCAGGGAGTCACCAAGACGTACAAGTTGACCTACGAGGCCGTCGATGTCATGCATGCACTCTTCGACCGTAGCGTGGCGCAGAATCGATGGAGTATGCACTCGGGCGCCATCCGAGAATACATTGAGTACTTCGGCACTAAGACTGAGTTGTTGGACATCTTCACTGGCGAGGACGGTCGATGCGTCTTCAAGAGCTATACTGAGAAAATTTCAGACGGCAAGGAAATCCTGAAGCACCCGCTTGTTACAGCAGTCGCTGTCAACACTTCCGACTTTGAAGAGTTCAGCGTACAAGCCGGGCTGCACATCGTCATCAGTGTCAAGGACTTCAAGGCCATTGTCCTGCACGCGGATACCCTCAAAACCAGTCTCAAAGCCTACTACTCCGCGCCGACTCGGCCATTGCAATTCAGCTACGGCTGCGACGGCCTTGTAGCTGAGTTCACCCTCATGACTTCCGGCGACTACACGGGAGCGCCGCCCACACCAACGCCTGCACCCCCCCAGCAGCACAGCAGGCAAGTCTCACATGCACCATCGGCCGCTTCAGAGCGCACTGATACACGCAGCATGCGCTCAGAAATGCCACCACCAGTCCAGCCGGCTTCACGGCGTGACCAAAACGGGCGCTTGCGCAATCCAGGTTCACGGCAGCCGTTGTCAGCACCATCACAGTCCCAAGCAGCGCCCACACAAGCCGAGGATGAGGATGAAGAGAGCTTGTTTGTCCCACACAATGACACCAGAATGCAGGAAGAAGAAGAAGCGGCGTGGGCGCCGATGGACTACGAGAAGGAAGAGACACTAGGATGGGACGCAAGTGCAGATAACGACGTTGCGGCTTTCCCTACTTTCCGGGACACGGGAAGCATGTCGAGGACGACCACGACGGATAGCAATACAGTGATCGAGCCGACACAGAGGCTGTCAGAGATCAAGGGGCTGTGGTAGAGTAACCGACAAGCGCAAGAATATCAATGTAGTTGTACTTATTCTTGAGTTACCGGATTTGTCCAGTCTTCATCCCAAATTCGAGCTGTTGCCGCCATACCGAATCACATTCGTTGAACCCTTTACTGGACTCACAAAGGTGATGGTCACCATGAGAAAATCGTTGGGGTTGAGACAAGTCCTTGCCCAAACCTCGGCCGTCCTTGGTGTGGGAACATCTCTCAACGAGCTGTCGCAAGTATTCATAGAAACGAAGAAATGCAAACTTAAAACAAGGTCCTCCGCGCTGGAATACTTAAAAGAACTTGCTCTTACTTCGACCCGTCGCCTCTACCCGTGAGAAGCTCTGACTCGAGTCTTGTAACCATGCTGTTGGCGGTTTGATGAGCGTGCACTCTGACACCTTGATCAGCTGTACAGATCCATATTGTCCTCCTGCTCCTCCTCGACCATTACATCTTCTCCCTCCCCAGGCTGCGCTCGACGCTTTAATTGCGCGGACCGCTTCTTCAGTACATCCCTCTCGAGCTCTGGCAGTTGTTTAAGACGAGCAGTAAATGTGCTGCTGAGGTGATCGTCTTCTAGGTAGATGTAGAACAACTCTGCGATATACTCCGAGAATAGCGCCTTAAGCTCGTCGTGCGCCTGCAAAGCAACTTCGCTTTGGTAGATGGAAACGGTAAATGCCATGACATTCCAAAGATCCCACCAAGGCTGAGACGCGCGGATCTTGTCAACGATGTGGTCGAGCATATCGTCCATGTCTAGGAGCTCGGCAGTACGCCACGCGGACATGCATTGTGCGAAGGAATCTGCGACTTCTTCCTCCGTCTCAGGTTCTCGGTGGCCAAAGTCGCCGTCCGACAGGTACTCCGCAGCCCAGCGAAAATCCTCTGGCGCAATATCAACAAGTCTGGGATGGACGAGCTCCCATGTGTTGTCGCCAATCGGCTCTATGTAGTTCTTAGCCGAAAGAGTATTCCTGAGATACGGTTTGTCCCACAGATTGTGCTTCAGGAGCTGGAATTTGTACCGTCGGCGAAGCGGATCGATGTCGCTGTCATTCGTGGGATCCATCTCAGGACCGACAAAGATCTGCACGAACTGATTGCTTTCGTCACTGCAACACGTCAGACTAGGCTCAGTCCTTACTCGCAACTCGAACTTACAGGTCTCCCTCGATCACATCAGCATCTGGTGCTGCCGGTGTGGGAGCGTTGAGCCCATTGCGACGAAAGACTTCCCGTGCAGTGAATTGTGATGTAGCTGCTCCCTTCAATTTGCGGGCTGAAGATTGAGGTATGTGCTGCGACGGCCTTCCTACGTTCGCGACGCGTGATCTTCGCCTCGGAGGCGGTGGAGGCAAGTCATCGTCGAGTTCCTCTGAATCTGAGATACCGAATGGCATATACTGGGTGCCCTCGGTAGACTGGGAAGATGTCACATAACCATGAACTCGCCCTGTGCCAGGACACGCATCGAACTTTCTCCTTTGTGTGGGTGAGGGAAGATCATCATCCGAATGTGACGACCCAGACGGACTCGAGCGCTTTAAAGGTCGAGAAAAGAAGCCGAAAGCGTTGCGGTCATTTGGAGGAGAGGGTGCTGGTGTCAGCAGCGTCGGAGGTGGTTGCGGACGCTGACGAAGAGGCAGCGACAACTCGCTCTTGTGCAGGTCTGGGATAAAGTTGCGGGGGCGTGCAGGTGAAGAACTGGAGGAGCTGGACGTAAACCTTCCCTGTGGTGCTGGTAGCTCCTTTCGAATTGGGTTCTTTGGCGGACCAACATCAACAATCCCCATCCGGATTGCTTGTTCCATCTCTGGGTCATTCTCGAGATCGCCATAATCAGGAACGCTGGCACCGAGCTCTGGAGTCTGGCTTGATACTAGGATAGCTTTCCAATAACTCAAGTCGAATTGAGCGTCGATAGCATCGAGCGCAGCATCGTAAGCCTCTTGAAGTCTGGGTGTCATGCGTTTCGTTTCTGTGTCTGCGGCGCAAGGGTCAAATAGCTCCATCTGTGATGTCTGAGCCCATCGGCTGAGGTCGTTAGCATCGTAATTGACAGTTCGACATGGCTCAGACTTACAGATGAGTTGTGTCCAGCACTCGACCCAGCTTCAGAACGATGGAGTATAGGCCTCTGGGGCGAGTCCGCAAGAACGCTTCGGGCGTTGCATCATCAGTGAGGTAGATCGAGGGCCACAGAGGGCCGATCGCTCCAGGTTCTCGAAACAGAACTACGGCGCCCGGCGTACAGCCGTAGAGCTTCTGCGCTGCGATCATTTGAGCTACCATGGTACAGATTCCAGATCAGCGACTGTCTTCACGGTAGACGTAGTTCAGGCGCTTTGAGGATGTGCGAAGTGCGCTGTGACCGGTTAATTGTAGATGGCAATCGGAAGTGGAGGAGAATTGAGGTTATGTAAACGAGAGGATGATAGCAGGGGAGAAAAGTGCAGTGACGGTCAAGCAGCTCCGAACCTCTTAAATATAACAGCATCCCATCGTAAGTCAAGGTAAAGGTAGCTGAAGCATAGCTGTTCGCGAGGTGAGAGAAGACGAAGGCTCACCCATCCTTGGGCTGAGCAAACGATACCTCATTGTCATATTGGAGTCAACATCACCTCGACTGTGGTGCTCACTGGCCTTTATGGACATATTCATCAGATCGTCAAGGTGTTCATGTTGTTGAAGTACTGGAGCGGAGTACATCCGGAAGTTACATATCGATAAGCGGCCAATCAACCAATCTCAGGACATCTGGCTTCAAGCTCACTACGACAAGCACCAAGAGCTTCAACACAACACCACGGAAGCCTGCGAAGAGTCGCCCAGCGCTGCGGTCGCCGCACATACACCCCCGCCGTAATCAAACAGCACCGTCCACCGCGCCGTACACCACTTCCACATCCGCCCCAAACTGCAGTCATGCTCGGTGTCGCAGGCATGCAGCCCCGGCAACTCGCCGCGCAAGTCCTGAACTTCGCGCTCGTTCTCTCTACCGCGTTCATGATGTGGAAAGGCCTCTCCGTGGTCAGCGACTCGCCTTCACCAATCGTCGTCGTACTTTCAGGGTCCATGGAGCCCGCGTTCCAGAGAGGAGATCTGCTGTTCTTGTGGAATCGGGGTCTGGACACACAGGTCGGAGAGATCGTTGTGTACAATGTGAAGGGCAAGGACATCCCAATTGTGCACAGAGTGGTGAGGAGATATGGTGGAAAGTAAGTACAGCTTTCCTTGGGATGTCGCAAGCGCAGAGGAGCCAAGATCCAGGAGACATTGCTATAACACACGGGAATTGAGGCCTACGGCGCCTGGTGCTGGTATCTCGAGCTTGGGGAGCAATGCTAACGAGCTCACAGCAAGACACCCCTCCGCCTGCTCACCAAGGGCGACAACAACCTCGCGGACGACACCGAACTATACGCACAGGGCCAGTCCTTCCTCAACCGCAAAGAAGACGTCATTGGCAGCGTGGTCGGCTTCATTCCCTTTGTGGGCTACGTCACGATCCTACTGAGCGAGCACCCTTGGCTGAAGCAGGTCATGCTGGGGATAATGGGATTGATGGTGGTATTGCAGAGGGAATGATGCTGGCAGGGATTGTCAAGCGGAGGTATTGGGAGCACACCGGACATATTGCAGACAGGTCATGTCAAAAGATGGAGGTGCGCTGGATCGCAGCTTAGCCCCAGGGCAGAGTACCCACTGCAACCGTAGTAGCATAGTAAGGCGTTTGGGTTGTACACGATTTTTGAATGGAAAGGCTCCTTTAAATCAAAGCCAGTCTCGTGGACTGGGTCACAAGGCAAAATCGAAAGTTTGATTCAGAGCCGCTATCGGCGTGTTCAAGTGGTATTGAGTGCCTCCAGGCTCTGGTCGTGCTAAGAGCCAGCTCCCTCCGTCGCTGTCACGAATGCTCTGGCGCCAGGGAGAACACATCCTTCCACGCTTCGCAATCTCACTGCCATTCTGAATAAAGACATCATCGTGGATGATCTTAAGGTTGCCGAGCTTTCGGGAGCTCCTCACTAGCGCCCCAGTGACAACGCCGCTTCACCACGCAAAAAGCGAGCCTCCCTCACCACGACCTCGATGTTACAGGTTTCAACAAAAAGCAAAAGGACATGCATCCGGCGGGGTTCGAACCCGCGACCCCCTGCTTTCACCATAGGTGGGAAGCAGATATGCTAACCACTGCACAACGGATGCTTTCGTAGTTGATTATTAAGATACTGAAGACAAAAATGAATATATTCTTGATAAATTTTGAAACCATCCCTCCATCGAGCTCTTTCACACCGGATCATGTACCTTCGATGAAAATGACGACGCTTCTGAGCTAGTCGTTTGCTGAGGAAGTAACGATGATGCAAGATTCGGGACTACTCACCGCCTCCTATCGCGGACCCTGTAAAGCGGCGTCCGGTGAAACCTCACCTAACAAAGCAGCCTTGCAAACTCGCTGCAATGAGCTTTTGAAACAGAGTGAAATTGGACGAGCGTGACTATTGAAGGACGCAGAAAGCGAGAATGAGGTGTGAAGTAGGCTTTTCTGTCGCGCAAGATCTCCGACGTAGCCGGCATGACACAGTCAGCGGTTACATGCTGTGACCTTGTGAAGTTGGCTTTCTACACGAATAGGAACTCTAGAAAACGGCTTTGTGATGATGGAGCACGACACCGAGCTTTGCTCTCAGACTGGCGGAGGCACTTCCATGTATGAAGTGAGTAACCAACGCGCTTCGTACCTGACGATAGGGCTGGGATCTGATATACCGAGGCATGAGCAGCACTACGCGTACGCGTCGATCCAGACTCCAGTAAACACCGCCCTCCCTTGGTGATAGGCGCAACATGTCTTGAGGCCTACTGCACTGGACGGCTGCCCTCACCGTACTGCAAGGCCGTGCGAGTCGAGCGAAGCATGAGACTAAAGAAGTCCAGATCGCTCCGTTCATGGAGTCACACAAGTACAGCAGAGAAGAGTGTGACAAAGATGTTGAAACCGCAGTTGACTATTGTACAAAGATCATGAGCGTCGTGATGCCTTCTGCGCCCTCGGTGTTAAGAGAAAGCCATACGTCATAGACGAGTGCCGAAGCTATGTCTGCTTTGGTGAAGCTGTACTGCGGCAGTCCGTCAAATGAACCAGATCGCTAGCAGCTTCCGCATAGAACCTTTAAGATGAACCATGTGAATTAACCGATCCTTGAGCCGCCCGTGACACCATACCGCCTAACCAAAGCACTGAAAGACGAAGCACATGAGTGCATATTAGACTAGGAAGAGAGCGAGTGAAGTAAGCTTCTACTCGGACTCCTCTTCCTCCTCCTCGTCATCGGCCTTCTCCTGAAGGACTGTTAGCAAGTTTTCATGCCTCGAACGTGCGGAACTTACAAGGTACGCAGCCTTCTCCTCCTCGTAGCGCTTCTTATCAGCAGCAGCCTTGGCCTCGTAAGGAGCGCGCTGCTTCTCGGAGAGAGCCTTCCACTTCTCACCAAGCATCTTGCCGACCTCACCTGCGAAGAATTAGCACGTGCAGCACAGAATCTGAGAGACGTCGACTTACCGAACTTGATGCCGGGGTTCTCCTCGCGGACCTTGTCGCGCTGCTCGTTGGCGAAGAACATGTAGGCGGAAAGGCCACGCTTAGGCGCGTTGGGGTCTGTGTGATGTTAACAAGTGCACGCGAACGTTGTTACACGTGACCTTACCCTTCTTCTTCTTGCCAGCATCGGCCTTCTTGCCCTTGCCGCGGGTTACCTTCTCGGTCTTAGGCATGTTGTTGTGCTGCATGGGTTATTAGCAGGTGGGTGTGGAAAGGTGAAGGGTTGTTCGGGTGCTGAGTGTTCGCGTCGATTAAATGACGCAAAGACGAAGTGAATGATAGTGGAACCACCAGTAACGGCGTTGGTGGGTGGTGGGAGTACATGAGTGACATGCGTGCAGCAGCATCTTGCGGCGCGTGCAGAGTGACGCGGTCACAAATCACCGCGATGCGTCGCAAGAAGCGCGATTTTGCGAGGATGGAAGCTGAGAAGACTTACTTGAGGTTTCGGGATCGGTAGAATTCAATGGGTTGACTGATGTCTGTATGGTGGTTAGCATGCGTGCTGTTGTTGTGCAGCGCGACGACGATAAATAGAAATGGAACGCGACGACGCTCGAATTTCGCTGAAAAGAGGGCAGGACAAGCTGCAGAGACGCGAATTGAGGCCAGTAAACGCGCGTAAATTAGTATATAGGTGCGTGGTTGTGTTGACATTCAAGTCGGAGTGATATAGTGCAAGCGAGACTCACCAAAGTTGTGTTCTGCGGTGGAGGCAGTTTGTATGGAGAGGATTTGTATGGGAAGAGAGCAGCGCTCGCAGTATGAGGGCGAGCACTGCAGACCCGGAAACGCAGCTGCTCCAGCCAAGCATGGTCATGTGACGAAAACTGATGTTATGGCAGGCGCGAGCCCCTCCTAACAACGCCGGGAACTTCGCAGCAGCACACGGGCTGCAAACAATATCGGCGAAACTTCTAGAGTCAATCGAGTGCTTCTGGCCATCTCCAGTGTCGTTCAGGCAGAATTTGCATCGATATTGCACTTTTGTCTACTTCAGCATTTGCTGCGAGCCTTCAGCACAGCGCAAGGCGACGTACGACGTGCAGCATCTAGGGCGCGGCTGGTCGGATTCCAACCTTGCCTGGCTGGTTTCGAGCAGTAAAATTGCGCGCTGCAGTTGATACGTGCTGCGACTGGTCTATCCTGCGCAAAGCCGCCCTTGATATCACTCTGGTTGTTGGCTGGTTGATGTGACTCGCTCACCCGCCTACCAGCCCACCGCGCACGCCGTCGAAAGGGGTTGCCTGCAATCTTCGATGTTCTCGAGAACCCGCTTGGACTGCCCCGGCCGTCAGCTTCTTTGCCTAACCCCGCAGCAAATGCTATGTTGCGGCTTCGCCGTTGCGTGCGAGCCGAGTTTCATGCGCCTGGCCTGTTTCCAGCAACAAAGACGGCTGGCTGTCTTGCTGCGCAGTGCCCGTGACTTGCGAGCTTGGGCGAGGCCTGGGCCCATTGCGCTTCTAACGTGCGCTTGGAGGCCTTCAGATAAGCGGGATTCACTTGCACTCCTCAGACTCCTCATCAGGCGTTGTTGTTGCCAGCTTGAATCCAATATCAATCCGCGATGCAAGCTGTTGTGGTGAGCTCATTGATCGACGCCGCACCGCCATTGAAGCAGGCGTCGCATCTTGCGTCACGCTCCACACTTGCCTCACGCGTGACATCGAGATTCAATGAAGAAGTCAACGAACAATCTGGTTCATCAGCTCGTCATCGCAACGATCGTACATCTTCCATTCTCTTCGCGGAGGCGCGCTGGATCTCGACATCAACGTCTCAAGCTCTCGAGTCCTAGCTCCAAAGCTCCGGGAGCTGTTTATCAACAACTACGTCATATGCAGCTTGGGCTCTCTCCCTGCGCATTTCTTTGAAGCACTGTCTTTCTCCACAGCTCGTCGCAGCTCATCTTAGAATAAAAGTGCCTCGCTCTCGCTCTCGCACTTCAGGTGTCCTTGCTGCTTGATGCGTCTTCCGAGGCGCAAGGCTGCGCTTGCCTAGCTTGGATCCCCGCTTGTCCGTGGCAAGCAATGCGAGGATACGCCGTGCTCGCAGCAGCAAGTCGAAAGACACATCCACACGTGTCTTTGATGGGCGCCAACTTGTATTTCGATCTGCGCCGTCTGCAGGAGTGAGCTCTCAATCATCTTCATCGTCCAGCACCAGCCTGGTTAAGCTTTCATCCGCTGCCCAATTAATGCCGCTGCCAACGATCATCGCCGAAAGGATGCCTTTGAGTGTCTTCATCCTCCTCCTTGATTCCTTTAGTTCCTTGTCAACAGTCTTGATCTGTTCGCGCAGCTTGGGGTCCTCAATGTCTTCTGCTGACTGTGCCTTCATTGCTTCTGCCAGAGCCAGCATCGTCTTCGAGAGTTGGCGATTTTTCTGGTTCGCAACGATATTCGCCTGCTCTGCTGTGATCAGAGCACGTGTAGATGAAGCGAGCCTGGAAGCCAAGCGGCCTTGCAACATAGCGACGGTATCACTCTCTGTGATGATAGGGAGCAGGCGTCTTCTCGATGTCAGCCCAATCTTTACAGAAACAAATAAAGAACTCACTTCTCAGCGAAACTAGCCTCGTCACCCCCATGGACGGCTTTGAGCACCGGGTCTGTGACAAGGACATTGTGGATGATTCTGTTGCGCAATTCATACTCTGCCTTTGCTTCCATAGCCTCGCGCTCGGCCGCGATCAGCTGCTCTCGCAAGTCATCATCTGAGAGACTTGAGACATCAGGCACGTGTGCTGCACTTGTGTCAGCCTTGAACCCCAAAGATTTGGGAAACGGTATGGCTTACCTCTTTCTTGTGCTCGTAATAAGCTCTGTTGCAGCTCAAGCTCTCGAAGCTGATCATAAAGCTCCAGGGCTAAGTTCTCGGTCTCGGTAAACACCAACGCGTCGCTGTGATTTGTTTGGAGCAAATCACCAAGGTCGCCCAAATCCGGTGATTTGGCGTTTGCGTCCGCCATAACAGTATCACCTTTGTTCGCCATCGTTATCGCGATCCCAGACTGTGTTTTGCGCAAGTGAGTGACCCAGGCAGCACATGTGACTATCACTTATCGCGCGCGTGAATGATGCATGGTCGCCGACCGTGCGCCGAACCCTTGCGCGTGCCTGCTTGGCGGTTGACATTCATGAGAGTACCATGAACCTCTACTTTTCCTCTCACACCTGCTGCATGATTTCCTCAACGCAGCAGGAGGGTTTGCCGAATGTCGCTGCAGATTGCTGTAGCTCACACGGGCCAGCGCTTCGACGCTGATCCCGTTGCATTCGCATCCGTCGATGCACTCAAGCACTGGATCGCGAGAGCTGCGGATATTCCGCCTGAGCTCCAAGTATTGCTGACGCCCGCTGGCAAGCATGTCAAGCTTCAGGCGCTGCTTACCGAGAAGGACATCTTCGTATACAGCCGCGAGCTATCGAACGGGTCTCAGCGAACCATCCCATCTACACCGCTCCCAGATGTCTTCACGCCGGAAGACCCGCCCAAGTTCCTCGCGAACAACACGGATATGCAATCATGGCAGTCGCTGTTCCAAGCTCGCCGCGACTGGGCCTTTGCCGTCCTTGAGAAATCGCACGCCATGTCTGTCACAGCCTCACAGCACTTCTCCGAGCAGGCAACCATAGAGAAGGGAACACAGGTCGCCGTAGGCAACCACGACTCGCATATTCGGGGGTTGGAGCAGAAGTACGAGGCTGCGAAGGACTGGTTTGACGGCGTGGAGAAGGAGGCCAGTGACAACCTGAAGCGCCTGGACGCCGACTTTGGTCAGTTGGGCGCGATACCTGCGAAGCTCGAATTTGCGCGATTCCTTGCGAAAGAACTGCGTTCTACTCAGGCTGCGCAAGCCTCGCGCAAAGCCTCGCCAAGTCGAAGCGCAACTCTGCAGGAGTTCTTGGACGTTGAGGCTGTCAAGAAGGGTACAGACACAAGCAAGCGTGTCAGGGATGCGTTCGGCAAGCGCATGGCTGGCATGAACACGCAGCTGGAGAAGATTGGGGCCGACTACAACGAACTACTGAGTGCCGTGGGGCAAAGCCAGAGTCGCTCGCTCGTGGATGATTCAGAGGAGCCTGTACGCCTATATAACGAAATCGATGCGGTTGCGAAGAAAGTCGAGTCGGACTACGAGCATGTCATGGGCCTCACGAGCGACCCCAAGTCGGTGGCACAGGTGTCGAAGATGGCCCTCCTGCACACACGAAACTTTCTGCCAGCAATAAGCGAATACAGCGTGGAGATGAGCGACCTTGTGCGCAGGTCCGTGGAGCAGAAGAACATTGCGATCAGAAACTCGGTGGAGAGCATGCAGGGTATTGCCAACATCGAATCTGTCATCTCTGGCCTGAATGCAGAACTCGAGTCAATCAGCATACCCCAGGAAGGTATCGCAGCGTTCGAGCTGATATCCCTTGTCGGACGACTTCCATATATATACGGCACACTGCTAGTCGAAGCTGTGCGAAGACGAGAATGGGCCGAGAGGATCGAGAAGGACACATCTGCCCTGGCCGAAGAGATGGCCACATTCCAGGAAGAGGAAGAGCGGCGGCGCAAGAGGTGGCTGAAACCTATTGCAGATGTCATCAACGTTGAAGCTGTCCAAGGTGGTGCATTGGGTTTCGAGATGAACGTCCAGCCTGAGAAGACCGTCTGGCCCGAAGTTGCTAGGGACGACCTCAAGCAGTACCTTAGGATTCTGTACAGCCTGGAAGGGCAGAGCAGCGAGGCCGAAGCTCTTGCGCAAGCCATAAAGGACCTCGATAGACCAACAAAGCAGCAAATCAGACGGGCAAAGAACTTCAAGATGGGCAGCGTCCACGAGCCTGCGTTCGGCAGGGGCTCGCAGCTCATGGTTCGGGGCGACGATGAGCTGCGCGTGCTCAGAGAAGCGAACGCGAAGCTTGACGATGAGCTGAAAGCGAACAAGAGCCGGGTTCGAAGACTAGAAGATTTGCTGCATCGCTCGAACCAAAACAGCAGGCTCTCGATAGGCGGAGCGGGAGCACCGCCTCCGGGTTTCCAGAGCCCAGGAGATCCATCAACACCTACAATAGAGACCGCTTCGCCGAAACCATACGAAGAGCTTTCTCGACGATCGTCCATATCATCACGCCGATTGTCGGCGCAAGGTGACGTAGACAAGCGCCGCATCATCCGACTCGAACAGCAGCTCGCGGCTGAGAAGGATGCTCGTACCAAGCTCGAGAAGGAAGCACAATCACACAAGGATACTGAGAGTGATCTGCAACGACAAGTCGAAGAAGCCACAGCTGCTAAGGAAGAGGCTGTGTCCACCAAGGAGAATATCATGGAGAACATGAAAGCTCAGCAGAAGGAGTTCGGC
This sequence comes from Didymella keratinophila, assembly GCA_011058865.1. NCBI lineage: Eukaryota > Fungi > Ascomycota > Dothideomycetes > Pleosporales > Didymellaceae > Didymella > Didymella keratinophila. The sequence goes on along the minus strand of SWKW01000136.1, from coordinate 30,413 downwards.
GACGAGCGTAGGTCGCTCGAAGAAGAGATCCAAGCACACAAGGCCAAGATCGAGGAAGCAGAAGATGAGCTGGATCGCATTCTCGGCAGCCGCGATAATGCAAGGAGTGAGATCGATGCCAGAGTCCATGAGCTTACGTCTGAGTTCGAGAAGATTCAGAATGAGGCCTCTAAGCAAGTTGCGCATGCCAACGAACAGCTCACACACGCAAACGAACAGGTCAGCAGTCTGCAAGCTCAGCTGGACGAATACCAAGCAATGCACGCTGAGCAATTCGAGTCGCTCAAGACAGTGTTCGGTCATCTGGCGGCTGATGTGGACATGCCGAATGATCACGCTGCATTGCTTGCACAGCTTGAAGACCTGGCCAGTCGATCCTTCAACCATCAAAAGGAGCTTGAGGAGGCAGTTGCGATGGCTCGGTCAGAGAACGAGAACACACGCAACAGGGCTCAGGAGCAAGAACAGGTTCTTGCTGCCAAGGTCAGCCAGCACGAACAGGACCTCGCCTCTGCCCGCGAACAGCTTGAGATGGAGAGAGCTAAGGCGGCCTCGATCAGCGCTGAGCTTGATGAAGAGCGCGGGCATCTTCACGATCTTCGTGCGAAGTTTGCAGAAGGCGAGACCGGTTCCGAAGCTTTGCGCAAGCGGATCGAGGAAGAGGAGGCAAAGGTTGGCCGTCTACAAGTCAAATTAGCGGAGCAGAACTCGCACTCCAACAGTCTCGATGTCGAGATCATGAGGCTCAGCAAGAAGGTGCTCAAGTACGAGGAGTTCGATTCATCTCGCTCACAGCAACGTCTAAGCCGTGCAAGGGAGCTCAGTCAACGCCTCTACACATCGCATGAACGTCTTGTGCGGCTATTGGAGACCCTTGGTTTCATCATCACACATGAGGAAGGTGAGATGGTCCTCCAACGCGCTTCCAAGATGAGCAACAGCTCCGTCATGGGAGGTACCACCGGCGACCTTGGCCGCAGCACCACAGCGCAGTCGCCGACACCACTGAAACGCTTCCTTGAAGACAATGGCGACCTTTCCTTCTTGCAGTGGACAGACTCGACGAGTGCTGACGAGGAAGACCAACGGTACAAGGGGCTCATCAGCAAGCTGGACCTCTTCAACATGGAGACGTTCAGTGAAGCTGTCGCCAAACGGATGCGCGACATGGAGCATACCGCCAGGAAGTGGCAGAAGGAAGCACGCGCTTACCGCGACAAGTCACATCGATTCCAAGCTGACAGCCATGAGAAGATTGCGTATCGATCCTTCAAGGAAGGCGACCTGGCACTTTTCTTGCCAACTCGCAATAACGCGCACCGTCCTTGGGCAGCTTTCAACGTCGGCGCACCGCATTTCTTCCTTCGCGAACAAGACACGCATCGTCTACACGGCAAGGAGTGGCTGGTCGCTCGTATCTCCAAGATCGAGGAGCGCATTGTCGATCTCTCGAAGACTCTGGACGGACCACGAGCCTCCCTTGACGGACGCTCGATTGCCTCCAGTAATGCCGTGTCAATCGAAGACGATAATCCTTTCGAGCTCTCCGACGGTCTACGTTGGTATCTTCTCGATGCCACAGAAGAGAAGCCCATGGCACCAGGCACTCCAGGTCTGAAGAGCGCAACGACTGCGACTAGCAGTCTAGTAGTCGGCCAGGCGGACATGCAACGAACAAAGAAGAAGTCATCAGCTGATCCAGCTATTCAGCTTGGCAAGTCTCTCGACAGTCGTCGCAGCAGTGGTACAAGCAAGAAGAGCATACCTGTCGTTGGTGGGCGACCATCAGCTGAGCGACTCAACTCATCAGAAGCTGTCGAATCCGGTGCCAACTCAAACGCCGCAACGCGAGGCGCCAGCCCAGTTGCAACGCGCGGTGCGAGTCCAGCAGCAGCCCACGGCCCAAGCCACTTGCGGGAGACCTCGACCAACACTGCTGGAGCGGAGGAAGAGCAGAACGGTGTAAATGTGCGGCAAGACCAACTCTGGGGACCTTAGACCTGCTGATGTGGTACGTCTAAGCTCCCCTCGCATACTGACACAATGCTGACTTCCTACAGGATACCGCCAGAGCCCATCCGCAGCGACCAGACTACGTTCCTTTGCCTGGTCCGTCCAAAGTCATGAGCCATGCCGCTACAGCGCGATCACCGAACGCTTCACCTGCTAAGCAACGAGTCGGAAGTCTGCCAGATGCGCGAGTGGGCAGTCCAGCGACGAGCCCGACCAAACAGCCAGTCGGTGCGAGGAGAGGTAGCATATGGGACAGCTTCTTCCAGTACGACATCACGTATCAGGGCGGAAAGAAGAAGTGAGCCTATCTCATATCGTTATACTCAGCATTGCATGCAAAGAACCGAGCTTTATTCCTTCCTTTCCAGGAATCGAGGGCTACCTTTATAAGTCCTCGATCAAACACCAGTTGGTATATCGCTATTATAAAGGCACGTTGACAAGGTCGAAGCCCTTGCTTATAAACCAAAATACTAAATACAGTAAAAACTAGAAACTTCTCGTCAACATGTGTGATAATAGCGGCCACTAGGCAGCCAATATTGCGAACCGTAAGAGATTCAGTTGAGACGGTGAACCATGGATTTGAAGTACTCATCCAGGCTTCCTATAACTCCTATAATTCGCAACGCGCTCGGTCGCAAAGTATATAAAGCAGTAGTGTGAGCTCTGCATCGAGGGCTACATGAGCAACGTGACTGCCTTCAGCTTGCTTTATTGCCTCGACGTATTGCGCCAAGCACCAGCACTTCCTGCGCTAGCCCACCTAATAGTTGTCCACTCAACCAACGCTTCGCTACGCAGCACCCTTACCATGGCATCAAACGACTCCGACAACATAGCAGTTCCAGCAAGCTCCGACAATAAAGCTCCTTTCGATGATGCCGCTACCTATGGTACATACAACGATGAAGCTGTCTGGGACGATATATCAACCCCCGACGATCCGCACAGCATTGGCTACGGGAGGTTAGATTGGTTATACAAACCTGTGGTAAAAGAGGGAGTGAAAGTCACAGAAGAACGTGCAAGCCACCAGTGGCAGGACAGTGCCCAAGTCAATGGTAAGCACCTCCTACGCTGATGACGTTCACCGATTGACTTACTTGCTACGTAGATGCCACTCTCCGGTCGAAAAGCTCAGCTTTCGCAGCCACCGATATCGCCTCTTCGGCTTCAGCGCCTCAAGAAGGAAGTCCCACTCATACTCAGGTTGCCAAATCTATACGCCGCAAGAGATCCGCATCGCCGCCCAAAGACCAGAAAAGAACACGCACAGAGAGGCATATTGGTCTAGCACAGTCATATGTATCACCACACGGTGAGGAGTGCGAGACCGAGTTAAACAGCAAGATGGCTTCTGTCACCGCTAAGCACGAGGCTCGCGTCACAGAGCTCCAGAACGAGATCGATAGCCTGAAGAGCGAGATCGAGAAGCTCAAGAACAACATCGAAGACCTCCAGGGGTAAGACCACCGAGTCAGTGCCCAGCACATGTGCCACAGGTGACATACGAGATACCTCCAGGGCTGTGGATGGCTGACTCGATGTAGGCAGCACTCCATCCGGCGACACGATCCAGCCTACTCCTACCCTAGAAGTCGACGAGGTGTTACTTGCCAAAGCTATGGAAATCTTCAACACAACGGTTCTTCGGCGTATAGTCGACTGTGGAGGCACTCAGAGGTTCGTGCGCTATTACAAGGGGCATCCATAGAAGTGTCCATACGCCGCAAAGTCCAGACTCATTGTCGTTCAGTTCCTGGGTGGTTGAAACGATTCAGCGATATGTTATCAAACCCCAGAGTACCTCCAGGAAGCAGCCTGCCCTCTGCAGGGACTTACGGGCATACCGTCGGATGTACGGGGTGATGAGTCTCGAGCTCGACTAATGTATGCCTACGAGGCTTGCGTTTCTGCTTGTTGCTTGTGCATCAGGCTGTGCTCCGTAGACTGTTACGGAAGGCTTGTTCTGGGGGTGTTACCGCTGGCAGACAATATACCTTTGAAATGGAACTTCAAAAGCGGCCACACTCTAGATAACTACGTGCGGCCCAATCGAGTTTGAAAGTAGGCCGAGTACCTCCAAGGTAGTCTATAGAAGAAATACAATGTCATCGAAACTTACAGAGATTCCAGCTGCATGGTTCATCTCTGCCTAGCAAAGGCTCGAAACTCTACATGATGAAGCACCGACACGAAGCCTGTATCTGTCCCTGAACTCTACTAACGCTGATCAAGATCGTCGAAGCCGGTTCCATGTCGATCAATGTCCTGGAGAATGCCGGGATCTACATCGATCTGCGTCCCAATTCTGAGGACGTCAGACCACACAAGAGATTACCAAGGTTACAGAATGAGGCTTGGTGATGCTTGATCAACGCTTTATGCTCGCCCTGGTACCCCTAGTCATTAACCAATACGCATCAAGAAGAAGCACACGCCTGAGCGCGTGAGGCTCAGGGATGGAGTCTGTGCAACGCCAAATGGCAACAAGCTTCACCAAGGCTCTTACCAAGGTGACTGAACGTGTGGTGTGATACTTGAGTGCTCACGACCACAGTCAAGGAACGCACTCGGTCAGCTACACACATTTTGCCCACAGCGCTGGGTGCGGTGACGTGGCTGTGCACCCCTTTGCATGCGGAGCACCGTTGAGTAACGGTGGGAATCTCCGCCGCGTTGCGCGACGCAGTGATATGTTCCGCCATGATGCATTCACCGACGGAAGCAAACCAGAGCGTTGCTGTGCATGCGTGATGTGGGTGTTACGAAATGATGCAAGCAGCAGAGTCACCTTCGCTCCCCCCGTCGAAGCCAAGAGCTCGACACTGGATGACCTACCACGCACTGGAGCTTTCCACCTTCGATCGACGCGTCAACGCGTTGTACGTCACCCCTTCAGCAACATTACAGCGGCTGCACCGGGTCTCTGCACGCCGCCGAGACTTGCTTGGTGTGCATGTCGAGCTCATTCAAAAGTTTGTTTTTGGAGTGGTACTTTCCGCGACTGGAGATCGGCGCGTCCCAGCGTGCTACAAGCCCCCCTTTGCGCACCGTTGTGACGGATGGACACGTCGCCGAGAGTGTAGCGAGCACGTAGGGAGGCTTGGTGTGCTTGTTTGGACTTCGTAATAGGTTTGCGCATGGAGATGTGTAGATGCATGAAAACTGAGGGTGTGTGTTGCGATTTGCAGACACTGTCGTCACATCAGACCTACCTGCGCTATGTCGATCACAGCCTGGAACATTGCGTCTTGCAAGAGTCAAAGGCGAGCAAACAGCCTCGCACCTCGGCTACCGCATCACTCGGGTATACTCGTAGGCTCGGATAACTGTTGTCTCGCCAACTCACGTGAGTCTAACTTTCACACCGACTCCAGCTGCTACAGATAAGTACCCATCCCAGAGCGGAGCGGAACGCGTGCCGACATATCTTGGCGAAGATAGAGCATGCAGCAGCTGCAGCACGCGGTTGAACTAGCGAGTCTGAGTGGATCACAGCTAACGTCTGCGAGGCGAGGTCGCGGAGCGCGGCGACAAGGAGACGCGGATGGCGGTGTGCAATCGCACGATAGTCAGAACTCTCGAGTATCTAGATCTCGAACTGTGGAGAGAGCGGTGGGAGAGAATGCGTTTTCAGTCCGCTGTGCAAGGGAGTAGTGGAGTAGATGGTGAAAAAATGTATTACTATGGATATCGAGGTATGCGCCGCACTGACTTTTGGTCGTAGACGCTCCGCAAGCTTCGTAACGCCTGTGTGCTCTGCGGCCCCATCGTGCACATGGCTGCACGTCCTGAAAACTTGCAAGGTTGCAGCCCAACGCTACAGTAACACGACCGTGCGCCGCAAAGAACACTTTAAGAACTGTTCAAACGTAATTCTAAATCAAGAACGGAAACGTTGTCCGGAAGAAGAATGCGCGACGCGAGGTTGCCCTGGCTGTCGCGGCCCAATGCTGCAGAGACTGTGACTCTTTTGTGAAAACGCCGACGTAGAGATGAAGCTAGGCATTGCATGTGACTGCGCGCAGCCAAACAAACAAGGTGGGTATCTGTGAAAAAGCAAGCGCAACCGCGTCATGCTAGGCGGCTCGAGCGTAGTAAGAACAGTGTAGAAGTGGAGAATGCCGCTGCGCTGAAGGGAGATGGTGTGATGTGAGCTGAGAAGCTGTCGGTATCGACGATGCTTCGACGATGCTTTCGTGATGGTGATGTCTCACGAGATCGGACCGAAGTCTGGATGTTCGTTTTCGTTTGCAAGACCCGCGGAGTCCGGCTGCCGACTCCGCTGAGTTTGGCATTCGAGCAGAGGCGGTCTAGGCCCGCAATGATGGTAAGCCTCAACGTTAACCATACGACGGTTGCTGGGCGCAGGCTGTGCATCGGGCATGACGTGGTTGGAATGTTCAACATGTGGGAAATGCTCACTTGAACATCGAGAAGCGCTTGGTTTTGCGACCAAGGCGCGAAAACATGCCGACCTTGTAGGGCTCGTTGGACATGGACTGGTGTCGTAGGCTTCCCTGGTCGTTGCTGGAGGTGTCGCTGGAGCTCTCATTTGAGCTCTCGTCACCAGCTTCGCGGACTAACCTGGGGAACGGAGAGACTGGAGAGCCCTCAGATGGGAAGAAGTAGGAGTCGAGTCTTGCGTTCATGGCGCGATTCTTCTCTGATGCTGCTGTGACTATGCTGCTCTTGCTGCCAATGCTGGTAACGCTGTCGCTCCTGGATGTGATGAGCTGGAGGCGTTCGTCGCGACGAGCTGCATGGAGGCTTGTTGAGTGTGCCCGTGCAAGACCAGAGAGGGATCCGACAGGAGGAGCTGGGCCGTCGCCGATCAGACGGTACTCAGAGCTGGTTGCATGGCCCTGGCAGTAGGGGCAGTGGTCGACCTTAACTTCCCATCCAGAGATACCCAGCTTCTTGGGGCAAGTAGCCAGATCCATGGTAGGCGCGCATGGTCGAACGAGATGGTACCAGCGATGCTGGCAGGCCTGCTTGGTAACGCAAAGTTCTGTAACGCACATGGTGATGGTTCAGGTGATGTCGATGCAGATGCGTTTGCGAGGTGTTGTTCCTTGGAGTAGAGACGTCGTGATGGGAGACGTGGTGCCTATGTATAGCTGGCACGTGTATGCGTGGTTTCTGGGTGAGCGATTTGATGGCAGATGTCACAAGACAAAAGCTTGGTGGTGGCGACGATCCCTGGGGTAGAGTAGTTGCTAGTCTTCACAGCCACACTGATGGGTGGAAGAGCGGGGTGATGGTCGAGTACGGTCGACCAAAGTTGAGATGGTTTGCTGAATGGGTTTCCAGCAGGCGGCAGGCTTGCACTTATGAATGCAGGACCTTGCTCAGTGAGTGTTTGCGGTATGCCAAGGGATGAGGGCTGATAGGCTGGAAGCAGGAGGCCCCTTGCCTTCTAAGTCGACGGGGAGCGGGGAGAGCTTTCGTAGCGCGACGGTGAGAAACGCTAACCAATATGATTCGGCCAAATGTTGTTTCCTTGGAAGATAGAGGAGAGCGGAAGCTGGTGGAAGGATGACGATTTGCTGTTTTGCTGGCGTCTTGGTGATGCCTGGCTTACACGCTGGTGAGCGGCCGGGGCAGTCAAATAGAGTTGCAGTAGATCAGGAAGGCGTTGCAGGTGGTGATGAGGTCAGCCTTATCTAGTGCGAGGCGCTGGAATAGCAATACTCGTGTGACGGAAGTCGTGAGCTGGACAGCGTGGTCGCACAGCAGGCAGACTTTATTTATTATGCACCGTGGCGCTGGGCTTCGAAGCGTACGACAGGCCTTCTACGACTGACATGGGGAGCAGGTCTAGCGCGGGCGGAGAGGAGATTGGCAGTCTCTAACAGCCACGCGTGCCATGACTTGACTTCTCTATTGCCCGACGCGGTTTAGACATGGATTCTTTCATCAGCATCCCCGTCCGCGGCGGCGGGAGGACGCACACGGAGCTCAGGCTAACGGCGCACCAAAAGTTGGTGACAACTAGTGCCAAGCCCCTTCACTCCCCTGAGCAGATCCGTGCCAGCGTCCTGGGACGCGCAAAGCAAACGAAACGTCCACGTCTCACCGCTCCCGGATCATTTGTTGTTCTGTTCGTGATCGCAGCTGGGCGCCCCTTCGCTGCGTGAACGTGGTGGAGCTCATTGGCAGAGACGAGTTCGCATCAGGCGACGACGCCGCACTGTGTCCCTTCATCAGCGCCCCTGTGCGACAGACAGACCTGCCGTCCTGACACAGCGGCAACGCTCTGACGACTGAAGACAGCTGCAATCTACGTGCGGCCAGGGTGTCTATTTTGCCAGGCGACTCGGACAGGAGACCTCTGCCCGGGATCGTCTCCCCACGGTTCCGAAGTGTCAACTTGACTCAAGCACACCGTCACAGCTGCGCCTCTGGCAGCGGTGGATGCTGTAGAAGGCAGCTAGAGAGTAATGCCGAATCTTTCACGGAACGTGTTTCTCGACGCTATCCTCGCACGTCCGCCCGCGGACGCACACTGCGAGCTGCGCTGCTGCAACCTCTGGCATTTCCAGGATATTCTGCCTGAAAAACGTGGTCCATATCAAGGCTGCATATACCAATCTCGGTAGCGAAGCTGTCGGCATGCCGAAGGATTCTACGCGGGAGAACCATGTTGATCTCTTGACATGCGTGGAAAGGTCCGAAACGGCGCTCAGCGGTCACACTGCCAGATGAAGTCATTGTCTCATGGGCCGAATGCACCTTCTCGACCCAACTCGTGTCTATCACAGGATTCATCACATGAGTGAGGCCACTGCAACAATCCCGTTGACGATCGTTCATCTGCGAACAGTCCTGCAACCTGAGATCCTCCGTTCTCCTGAGCGCCCCGAACGTGCACGCTCCAGCATTGCAGCCCAAACTCAGCCGTTTGAAAAGCAACAAACCCTAATGCTGCATTTCAGCATCCCCTGCTCTTTGCAACACAGACGTCACGAATTGCGATTCCGCCAAAGAACTCGGTGCATCATTTCGGTGCTTGGTAAGACTACTTCTGCGGCTACGCATGCACCTCAGCCATGACCTATCATGACTCTAGTGGACGACAGCGGACCAAAAGAAACACATCTCGAGTCCCTTTGCGATACGAACATGACTAAACAGTTCTATCTTGGTTCACTGCTGTAGGACAACGGTCGCACATCACCCGAAGATCAGCTGGCAGTAACCTCACCATCACCCTACACATCGTCTCAAACATCATGATAACGACAAATGCATGCGCAAGAACGCGCACGACATCGCGCTGGCTGCCCTCTCATGCAGCCCATGTGCACAGCCTCAGCGCCATTATGCAGCGTCTCGCTTACTTACCCACGCTAACCCCCTCGATCCTATCGCTCCGGAGCGCCGCCAAGGATGCTTGGCGCTACTTGGCAGTGAATTGCACACCCCGCTCCCACTGCTCGCTGTCGTTAACGCGCAGGCCTCTCACAGCGCAACAGCAGGTGGATGAGAAGAAGCGAAGCCAAGTAGCCTGGGCCCAAGAGCGCATCTCTTGACCAGTCCCGCGTTCATCACGAAGCAGATGCCCAGATCAGTGTAATAAGTCCAAGACCTGTGCGGATCCGGCGCCATGGTCAACACACCCTCAGAACAGTGTTTGGGCGCGCTGGTCCTGAAACCTGGGAGCCATGTGCTGGACACGTTGTTGTACAGCGTACTAAGCCATTGAAGCGGACCTATTCTCACGAGGGTGTGCGACTGACAGTGGGCAGGACTTGAGATTATCAGCTGGACAAAGATATGGGGTGGAGTAGCGGCTACCTGATGTGCAGTGCGGAGCGTAAGGCAAGTCATCGACCATGCCTTTGTCGAACATGTGTAAGGTGCGGGAGGATTGCATCGGCCTTGGCGAACCTCCCCTCTTAGAATCTCTTTTGCATGCCTCGGCCTGACACCCATACGACGAAGGGCAACAAAACCCTCAAGGTTTCTCACACATCCTCCCTCGCAAAGCAAGGATCCGGAGCCAGACTGACCACTCACACTCCTCGGACCCCGCGGGACTCGGCACATATGCCCCTCCGACTCATATCGCGATGCATGCAGCAAGCCACACTTGTGCATTTCGATAGCTAAGCCACGTCAGCAGTCCCTCAGTCACGCTCACTAGCCACATTCCCCGGACTTGAACTTTCTTGACATTGGCCCACCTGCGGTCCGGTGTAGATCCACCACAGCCAAGAGAGCAACGTCTGGCTAGACCGAGACGGTTGCGTCATATTGGAGGTGAAGATACTTGTCCGATAAGCGCGGCTATGCTGTGACATATAGACTCCAGCCAAGGATGTTGATAAGTCGATTAGCTTTTCGAGTGAAGGGACGACGACTCCTGAGGACAACATCGTAGATGAACTTGTAGGTCTCTGGAAGCTCGGATAGACACAGAAGTATGTAGTCAGCTCCTATCGGCCCCTATCGGCCCTTTGTACCTGAATAATGTGCTTGCTGTGAAGATCGCGCGCTGTGATACGTGAAGATTCGACGTCAAGGCGATCGCATCAGGGGCGACGTGGACTGAAGAACAGAAGCAGATGGGAGAGGTCGGCCTCCAAGCATGCAGCTGAGCTTGCTACGCAGCTCATGAGGAAGAGTCAGGAGTTCGGTGACAGCATCTCGAGGACTCGAAGTGCTTGCGTAATAGCAGACAACTTCGAGCAGGTGCTTGAGGCCACCGTGTCTCATAATGACGAACAAGCGCCTATTCCACCAGCGACTTGCGGCAGCGACTGGCCTTCACAATGAAAGGACAACTAGCAAAAGCTGCGTCATGCAGCGTTCGGGAGCCTCTTATTTACTTTCAGAGACGCCAAGTGAAGGCCAGAATCTGGAAGGAGACAACGAGATGGTATGCACACATAATCTGAAGGGTCTGTACGGAGAAATACTGCTCTATTGCTTTACACGAGTCCCTTCTATGGCCTTTCGTCTATCCCATAGGTCTCGTATTCGACCTGTTCTCCAGACACCAAAACGCCAATGTTAAAATGCTTTCCAGACTCGAAGCCCACACGAAAATTATTATTCTGGTGCTAACACCACAGGTTCAAGCGTCGCCCTTGCCCTTGTTCTTTGGAGAGGCAACGTTCTTGCTGACATCTGGCTTGTTGAAGACGTCACCAGACGACTTTGAGCTCAAAGACTTCGAGGAAGGTGACTCAGTCTGCTGAGCAGATGCAGCAAAGGGCTCTTCGGTAGTTCCTGCATCTTTTCAGTTCCACTTCGTTCACTTCTCCGCATCCGAGTACGCACCAGCCATGAGCCTCTCCTCTTGAGCAGCCTCCTCAATAGCAGCTCCCAGAGCGCGCTCAGTGTCGGCGATCGTGTCGAACTCGCGAGTGAACGCAGCAGGGTCATGAGGACCAGTGAGCGCCTCGCTGGCAGGACGGAGCTTGCGACCGGTAGCCTCGCTAACGACCTCGAAGCCCTTTGCTTGCCACTTCATGACTTCTGCATGGGTGCAGCGGATGTACCGAGGAGTTTAAAGCATGCGGAACACTGTGTATGACGGCTGGGAGGGGTCCTTGCTGAGGTCCTCGGTGTACTTGGCGTACTCGCGAGTGTAGCCACGGAATTTGGGAAAGATGTGACTTACTGGCCTTGCCGGCGGGCGAAGAAGGAGTAGGTGAAGACATGTTTGACGTAGAGAATGACCAGGTTGACTTTCTAGCCAGGTAAGGAAAGAGAGAAGGGATGCTTGATCGACGAAAATATATATGTGGCATTTTGGCGCCTACACTGACGAAGTGAAAGCAGCAGGAGAGAGTACGAGAGGCGTGCGGTTCAGATACGCTGACGAGCTTGCTACAATGTTCATAAGATGAGCTGGCAGTGCCAATGCTCCAGTCAGTCGAGTCTGCAAGCTGCTTGCTCGAGGAAAATACCCTGTGGACAGAGCACCATGCAATCGACCATAATCAACATACGCTTCTAGACATGAGCCCTGCAAGACTGCTGTTGACCTTGCGGCCTTGTGAGAAAGCCAACAGCACGAAGGTAGCACCAAGGAGCACGTCATGGGGAGCCGATAGAAGTGAAGAGCAGACACGTCACTAGGATCAATAAGTGTCACTGAACTTCAAGTAGCTGGAAAAAGATGCAGATTCAGTTGCTTCAGAATCTACCTTTCCGATCTTAGACTATCTGTCTATCAAAAGGGATATTTGCACTGGGGTACTGCTGCAGTGTTAAAAATACTGCTAGAGTAAGATTACACTGCATATTTAGGTAAAACAGTCTATTTATATAGAACCTTTATCTTTTTTATACTACACCTCTAGGTAAAACAGTCTATTTATATAGAACTTTGTCTTTTTTACACTGCAACTAATTAGCTATAAAAGTTTGTTATTAACCCTCCTCTTACGTATACATACTCTCTCTCTAACCTCTCTCTCTCTTGCCTCTCTCTCTGCTACCCCTCTCTCTCTCTACTACCCCTCTCTCTCTCTCTACTACCCCTCTCTCTCTCTCTACTACCCCTCTCTCTCTCTCTCTACTACCCCTCTCTCTCTGCCTCCTCTTTCTCCTTACTTCTTTATATAAGATAGAATAGATAGATAGAATAATACAAATCTTTAAGCAGTGTAAAATACCTTTATTTTAAATAAGATATACTTTTATATAGTGTAAAATACACCCCTAACGCAGTATAAATAACAGACTTTCTTCTGTGTTATTTACACAATAAAAGTGCGGTGTTTTTTACCTGCTCTAGTACCCTAGTGTTGGTATTAATTGGGTATCAGAAACGCCAACGCGCCAATGCTAAGAACATTCCCACCAAAGCCACAGTCCGAGTATATGATTTTGACAAGTTTTCTGCACGCTCATCGCATTGGGCGAGTCCTTGTTGGAGGAGATTCACGACTTCTCCGGTTTATCGAAGACATCACCGGAGTCGCCAGACTCGGACGAACCCGAAGATGCGGCCTCAGACTTCTCGTCCATGGCGCCGCCGTTCTCATTGGCATCTGTACAGCGTCAGCTTCACTCTTTAATACCTCAGGTTTTGAAAACTTACCGGCCGTCAGCGACTCCTCATGGCCGACAGTCTCACCAGCGTCCTCGAGAGCCTTCTCAGCATTGCGTGCCTTCTCGAGCTGGTCAAAGAAAGCAGCGGGGTCGACGGCACTAGTGAAAGCGATAGGGCGAGAAAATTGCCCGTTGGCCTTGTAGACGGTGCATCCAGACTCCTTGTAGTACTTGGCCTCAGCTTCGGTGCAGCGGTGGTACTTGATGGTGGTCAGCTGCGTGTGAGCCACGAAGGAGGGCTGACTGGTGTCCTTGGAGAAGGCGGCAGTGTACTGAGCCGTGGCCTCGGTCGCACCGTGGCCAGAGGGAGGAACTTGAGGTACTGTTGGGGTCAGTGGGTGGGGGCTCCTAATGTCTAGAGTTGGGTGAATTACGGTTGCCAGTGGCAGCGGCGGAGGAGGAGGAGGAGGAGGGGGCGGACATGGAGATGCGGAAGGGGCGATTGCGAATGAGTTGAGTTCTCGCTTGCTGATAGGGCTTGTTGATAGGAGTGAAGAGAGAAAGGTTCAATCGATGAAAAGTTTGATATATACTGTAGTCACACCTTCACTGCCTTCACTGTGGGCAGAGGCCCATACACTCGCAGGACCCTTGCGAATTCGCAGCAACAGAGCATCGTGAGGAAGTGAAGGAGAGTCTGAAGAAGTCCAAGGGCCGCACACTATGTACTCGACTGAGCTTGCTAGGAAACCATCGAGTGACTTGCTATACGCCTCCTGATTTGATCAGAATCCGATACAAACCGCTTACTCGAAGCGCTATACTGCGCTGGCACGATATCACGGCTTAGCCAGGAAAACTCTCACAAAAGCACTCCAGCCCGCAGAAGTCGCAGTCCCACTCGTCCCTTCCTCTCGGGTATGGCTTCGTCCGCTCTTTCTCCTTTTCGAGAAATTGCGCAGTCGCAGACTCGAACCACGGCGCCGTTTGATCCTTCCAATCTTCCTTGCTGTGGACAGCACTATCGTCATCTACCACGACTGCGCTATCAACACGCTTGTGTAGAGAGCTGACCCCACCACTGATACACGGCGGGGAGATGGGTACATAGTATGCAGGAACATACAAAAGCGCAGGCACGAGCGTGGTATAAACAGGCTGACAGCGCTTCTCGCGCGGCACGCATGGTGGGTCAAGGAGGTAGCCGAGTTGTCTCTGTATGCTCTCCTCGCTGAAGCATACAGGCAGCGGCAGAGGCAGTATGGTGTCAGTACTGCGGCAAGTTGCGCTTTGCTGCCCGGAACAATGATTCGTCATGTTCGCTGGATCTGGAGGTTGCTGGGCGAGTAGAGTATACATGGAAATATGCCTGCCTGTTATGTTCGGGCGTGACTGTGACTTCTTTGAAGTGTGTATTGATTGTATGTTGAGGTGAGTGACAAAGCAACGTTGTGATGTAGGCAAAAGTGACAAAGAAGAGGAGCACGACGCTGAAGTGTCATATAGACAGTGCCTTTGATCTATGACCATGGAAACAAATGCGCTATGATAAAACGTTCACATTTTGGGGAAAGGCGCACCATGTCTGGACTTCGCTCTATGCAATAGAATCGCCGGTGACCTTGAAGATCATGCTTCCGCTGCCGGGTTTACTGACAACGACAGCCTGTGCGAGCTTCTCCTCGGTGATGTCGGGGAACTTCTTCCTGTAGTACTTCTCTTCCCACGCCTTCTTGACCGCCTCCACCTTATCCTTCGGCACAAGATGCACGCTGCAACCGCCCCAGCCTGCACCTGTAAGCCTGCTCCCGGTGGCGCCCGCTGCACGTGCCAGCTGACACAGCTCGTCAAGCTCGGGGCAGCTGCAGTCGTAGATGTCGCGGCAGGAGTCTTGTGTGGTGTTCATCAGGTCGCCGAGAGATTGGAGGTAGGCTTTGTCTGTGGAAGGTGGGTTTGAGAGGAGCGAGCGGAACTTGATGACGCGCAGGGCTTCAGTGAAGACGTGCAGGGCACGTTGACGAAGCATGAACCTCTCTGCGCGCACAGGGAACTTGGACATGTAGCGCTGGTTCAGCTCTTCCTCTGATCCACCGAGCAGAGCGCAGATGTCGGATCTTGTGTAACCGTCTTCTTGGGTGAGATAGTCTTCTGTGTGCTGCACAAGCTTATGCAGTTGTGTCTCGAAGTCGGCGACCGAGGTCTTGGTGTTGTCGGCTACGCCTTCCTTCTCCTCGAAGTATGTGTCGTGGAAGCCGCGCAAGCTGACGCCGAGTGGTGACGAGTCCTTGGGCAGCTCCTTCTTCAGACCGAAAGCCTTAGCCAGGAAGGCGGCGGCGAGTGTGCATTCGACTACGCGCAGATTGTAGCAAACAGGCCCTGTGACGTGCTTGTCGGCTGCGACAAAGCTCTGGGCAGTAACGAAAGTGAGCTCGGGGTCCGTTGTGGGAAATTCGATGTTGGTGTAGTCGAGGCTCGGCTTGAACGAAACATAGAGAGCGGAGCCGCGGACAGAGAAGACTGAAGCAGCCTGGTCCATACTGTAGAGATGTTAGACGGGAGTGTTTGAGAGACAGGACTGACCTACCCGCCGGAGTTGACACCAACAGCGCGCTCAGAGACGATCGCAAGCTCGCACAGTTCCTTCTTGTCGACGTTGTCCTCGCCATTTGCAGCCAGCACAGCCAGTGCACTGGTGCAGACAACGGATGCTGAACTCGAAAGACCGCCACCACTGGGCACTGTACCGTCACAGACAATATCCATGCCAACAGACTGGAACTTCCCGCGCTTCTTCTGGAGAAGTTCTGATACGCCTTTCAGGCCAGACTTGAAGTAGTTGGTCCACTCGTGCTCGGAAGAATCGATGGGGATCTCGCCTTCAGGAATGTCGAACTCTCGTGTAGGGAACTTCTCCGAGTTGAGGTTGGCTATCCGTACTCGGGGCTTTTCGTCTGAAGGTCGGACAGCTACTGCCATGATGAAATCGGCGGTAATGGCCATGGGGAGCACCTCGTACAGTGAGTAGTCAATGTGCTATTACCAGTAAGTTTGGAGCAAGTTAGAGGCAGTGAGTAGCTATCGTACCTCTCCAATGATGTTCACGCGCCCAGGGCTGCGCGCGACAAACTCGGCCTGCCTGCCATGGACTTCTTCGAACCTAGCTAGGAGCTTCTCCCATCGCTTGGTCTCGACAGGAACCGCATCTTCTGGGTAAATGTCGCGCAGCGACGTCGCTGTTGGTACTGACATGATGTGGAGTGAGAGTGTGTGAGCTCTGCAACTGGCGACAGGGCGAGAAAATAAACAAGAAGAGGAGAAACCACCAACGACGGAAAAGTCAGGTTAATATGGCCTGCGAGGTCGCGAGACCGCGGGGATGCTTGTTCCTCGAGACGCACCCCACCGGCGGGTTCCTAACCGCCTTGGGAAGCGGTTCCCTGCCGTTGCTGCAGGTACACTTCAACGCGCGAGGCACACTCGCCATGACGCAGGTGAGAAGAGGCGGAGATTATTGTTGCCTCGGCGTCTGGTCAACGATAGGGATAGGCTCAATGGCTGGTTGTTGAGCCTCAGGCCACCGTGGTCTTAAGAATCGCCCACAATCTGGCTCCAGCAACGACCGTCCTGTTCGCAATACATGGGGAGGAAGAATGAGGAGTGCTGACATGTCGCATTGGGTATCTCTGTTGTATCTGACGGCGCATGATCCAGCCGGGCGCTCATTCGGTCCCTCGCCCTCGGCCCCGACCGCGCAGCCCTCGCCCTATGCCGCTGCCAGCACGGCCTCTCGTTGAGTCGCTGCGACTGACGCCTCGCCCGGTCTGTCCTCCCACTCCAACGTAGCCGCTCGATGCTGTGGATGTTGCGGCCCCGCGCGGTCGCGTGCCTCTTCCTCTTCCTCGTGTTGCCGGCTTGGGCGGGGCTGCCTCGGCTTTCCTGCGCTCCTCCTCTGCCTTCCGCGCTGCTGCCTCCCTTCGAGCCTGCTCTTCTGCTGCGCGACGCTCGACAGCCTGCTTCCTGTGGTTCTCCTCCTCTTCGATGTCAACCATGTCCTGGGTCGCGCCCTGCCATTGCGGGTTCAGGATCAGTCGCTGGTTGTGCTCGGTCTGCGAGAGGATGCGGGTCCATGTTTGCAGTAGCGTGGAGGCATTCTGGACTGTCTTCGAGACGGTCTGTGGGTGTCAGTATGGTGCGCGAACTGTCAAGTCTTTGGCACTTACGCCCATGTTGTCTTTGGCCTTCTGCAGGCTCTCGACGACGCCCTCGATCACCTTGTTGACATTGCGCACGCTCTCCAGCTCGCGCCGCAGTGCAGCTTCTCTGGCTTCCTCTGTGGTGTAATGCGACTCCTTTGCGCGCGCCTTGCCCGCTGCTGCACCCTCGCCGGCGTCGGCCCCTGCATCCTGCGTCCTCTGGTTGTTCTTGCGGGCGGCGGGGGTGTCGAAGAGGGCGTCCGTGTCGGAGTCGGACAGGTTGAGGTCGTCCATGCTGGGTGGCTGCACCATGTTGCGTGAATTGGGGGTGTTTCAGCAGTGTCTTTGTCCCGCCCAATCAATCTCGGGCTGCACGTGTTTTCGTTGTTGTGTTTGACGCGCTTGTCGGGCGGGGTCCGTTGGTCCTGCAGGGGTGCTGTTGACAGCTGCTGACTTAGCGGCCGCTCGGACAACCAGCCATCCCGTCTACCAGCCTCCTCGCTGCTCAGACTTCAGTGCAGCATCGCGACCCAGCCATACCAGCGCGGCCCCATCTGCTCCACTCCGCCGTCACCATCACCTATCTCTATCGATACGCCCCCTATCATCCGAACACTGCGCATCGCGACCGCTGCCCGTCGGCGTCAAGAGCTGGTCCCGGCTTGTTTTGATTTTGGACGTCGTGCATCCGCCCACACCACGACGACATACCGCAACGACCGCAGCACCACGCACCACCACGCACCACCACGCACCACCGCCTTTCACCTCACCATGGACCGCACGCCGTCGCCCCCTCGACGGGTGCACACGCCACCCGCGCCCCTTCACGGTGATGATTGGGAGCCGTTCTCGCCGCGCCGCTCCAGCAGGGTCGCAGCCAAACGCGGTCTTCACCTCGAGCAAACGGACCACGCGCGCACTCCCCGCACTAGGCGCGACGTAACTCCTCCCGCCTCCTCGCGCAAGACCATTGCGCGCACCTCCAATTTCACACTGTCACCACCCACCTCGCCCGCAACCTCCCCCAAGCGCACACCGCACTCGACGCGTCGCGCACTCTTCCGCGCATCAGAAGCACTCGATTCCGACTCCGACCAACCTCGAACCACTTCAGGGAGCCGGTTCCTCGCATCAATGGCTCCAGGCATGCTCCCAACTCCGGCAAAGACGCCCCGCAAGCGCGTCTTGCACTCGGAGACTATCAAGCCCACCGCGCGCGTCCTGTTTGCGCCCCGCCCTACCGTTGAGGAGGCGACCCCGCGCAAGGCCAGGAAGTACAGCAAAAACGTCTTCTCTCTCAACAGCTTCGAAGAGGAGGCCGAGTCGTCCAAGATCGAGATCTACACCGACTCCAAGGAGCGCATCCCCACCGCTGACGAGGACGACGATGAGGAGAATCCATTCGTCATCAAAAAGGGCAAAGGAAAGGCCAAGTCCAAGGTCAGGGCGAAGCCAACCCCGCAGCGCAAGAAGGACGCAAAGGCCGAGGAAATGAAGGAGGCAGTGAATCGCGAGGAGGGCATGATCTTCCTGTTCCGAGGAAAGAAGATGTTCCGCAAGTTTCACGACGACAATCCCTCGGATGCTCCTACCGAAGAAGACGAGGAGGCTTCTGCAGACGACCTTCAATTATTGCGCGCAGCTGGTCCTGAAGCGCGTCGCCCGTTGACACGTTCATCCATCAAGCCCAAGCTGCTCTTCCAGGAGGAGATCAGGCAGAGGAAGCTCGAGAACGGCGAATTTACAGAGGACGAAGAAGAGGCAACCACCGACATCGAGACTCCCGTTGCAACTCCCAGCCGCGGCAAGGGCAAGATGATCATGTCCATCGCCGACTCGCTGCAAGAAGCTACTCCCCCGCCTACTGTTCGCAAGATCAAGCGAGGTATGTTTACCCTTTCAGTGCCATCAACGAGCTCAACTGACTGTTTGCAGAAATCTCCTTCGATGGCTGGTCGCGCGTCAAGTCCGCACACAGCTCCGGCAGCTCTTCGCGCGGAGCCAAGCGCAGCGGCTCACCGCTTGTGCGCGAGGTGGACAAGAAGGCTCGCAGTGAGCACTCCACATCGTCCATGTCCATTGACAGCATCTAACGGCTTCCAGTCCGTTCTTGATTTTCGCTTGCATCGAGTGTTGGATAGTTGCAGCATGTATCAGCCCCAGCGGTTGAGATTGTGTGTACTAGCACGCTCGCACTCTGTTTCTTGACGGCGTTCGGGACATGGACTTAGCGACTCAAAGGATACCCAGCATTTATGCGCTTTGTATGTAGGGGTTTGTCCTACTGTCGCATGGTAGGTATATTCGCGGAAGGTAATGGGTGCAGGAAGTGGAGGAAGGCATTGCGTATTGCATGGCGCGTGTCACAGCATCAGCATAGCGGACCCGCCCGGCATGTTTACTTGTATACCTCGAAGCATCAGGAGAGGCAGCATCAAGCGAGCATGTGCAACTTTAACTAGAACCACGAAAATCAAAACAAAGATAAACATCCAACCAGATCCATTCGCTATGCTATTCAAACACCAGGTTACACATCCTATGCTCCTCGGCCGTCCAGCCGCGCATCCAGCATTCTCTACTTCGCCTTCGGCTTCACGCTAAAAAAAGCACTCATCTTCTTCATCCCACTCGTATCCACCTTCCTCAGCTTCTTCACCCCCAGACTCTCATTCTTCTTCTTCAGTGCGTCTTCCTCCTTTTTCCGCTTCTTCTCCTCCCTTTCGGCGATCTTGTCTTCGTCGACCTCGAACGCCCGCTTGCGGCTGATGTTGTCGCTGATGCTGCGCAGCGCTGCGGCTTCGCTTTTCAGCTTCGCGATCGTGGACAGGTGCTCGGTCAGCGGCGTGAAGGAGGGGGTTGCGGATGTGGACAGGGTTGTTGTTATTGAGGCGGCTAGTATGGGAGGGAGGTAGGATGTGGTGAGGTATGTGAGCGCTGTGCGCAGGCGGAGGAGATGGGGAATGTTGTCTGGGGTCTGCAGTGTCGGTTTCGCAGGCACATCCACTTCGTCTGGAGTTGTGAGGCCTGTGGCCTGGCTTCCTGCCGTCGTCTGGCTATCCGCTGTCGGTGTCGATGCCCCTGAATCAGACACGGCAGACAACGTCGATTCCTCGCGCCGGATACTCATGATGGGGACTTCGAGCGCGGTCTTGACGAATTTGTCTTCCATGCTTGGCGGCAATCCATTCTTAACCATGCGCTCTGCTTTCTTCATCAAAACGGCGAGGAGCTTGGTATGTGATAGCCGGTACATGGTCTCGTCGCCGGCGTCGACTGTGTCGCAGACCGTGCGCATCTTCTTCTCTAACATGCCCCTGAGGGACGCGTGCTGTGCGAGCAGGGTCTTCCAGTGTCGTGATGACCCGCCCAGTCTGTCTGTGTAGTCGTCGAGCTCGAGAAAGTGCTGTTGCTCCTCTCTTGCAGACTTCGGTGCGAGCGCGGGTAAGACCAGGAAGAGCAGGTCGATGGGTGTCGCGAGGAATAGACTGGCGTCTTTGGTGACGAAGCCACTTCCAAGCCCGGCCTCTGCCTCGGGTTCTGGGTCCTTGCTCTCCTCAGATTGGTTTCGTGAGGCATCTTGTGTGATTTGGGCGTCTTGACGCGTGATGAGCCAGCTCCTGCATGCTTTCTTCGGCGCGGCGATGCGTGTGAATTCGTAGAAGCCTTTCGATGGGCAGAAATAGTAGCGTGATGGTGTGTTGGTGGCAGGACTGTCGAGTGTGACTATGCGAGCGTCTTCCGATGTGTCCTTCGGGAGGATGAAGAGCTTCGGCGGGTTCGAAGCGGCTTCTGGCAGCGGTCTTGTGGAGGACGGTACTGGCTCTGGTGTAGGTTCTTTTGGCGCGGGTTTTGCGCGAGTCGCTCTTGCCATCTCGAGGGAGCTATGTTATACGATGGGCACGCTGCTTGTTTCTGCTATCGTCAAAGGTTGGTGTGCCAATTGGAAGTATGCAGTGTTTCATGCGATGTTGTATCCCGAGCGTAAGTGGCACGCGAACGCGACGCGCCCGGCACGCGATCCCTGCAGTTTCATCTGCGATGGTTCCTGGGCCGCAACCTTATTTGCACGGCAAACAACAACCTTGAACGGCGAGTCAACACGCCAGTAAAGATACCCGCCGAGCCACCCCAAGCGTTCACACTGCGTCCCCACTGCCTGCGAAGCGCATGAAATGGGTGCGCAAGACCCGACGCTCCTACACACACACCAGCGACCATGATCGTGCGGGAGAGCCCCAAGGCCAAGGGCGCGTCCTCCAGTCCCCGCATGCAGATCGTCACTGACAGCCGCAGCTGCGAACAATCCCCCCAACTGGCCGCCCAAGTCCCCCCACGAGGCCCTGCTGAGCTCGCCGTCCGGCCGCAAGCGATACGAAGAGCGCCGCGCCCGCCAGTCCGTGTCGCCCTCGCCCGCAAAGCGCCGCCCGCTGTCGCTGCAGCAACACGTCCAGTATGACGGCGACACCACCGAGGACGAGGACGAGGAGACGCTGCAGCTGAAGTTGCAGGCCATCGAGGCCCGACTGAAGCTCAAGCAGCTGCAGAAGGCACGCAGAGCCGAGCCCGAGAGCCGCGCCATACCCTCACGCCCAGCCACCGCAGCAGACCGGCGCCGGACCGAGCTGCCCAGGCCAGACGCTGGCGTGCAGGTGCCTGTGTCGCCCATACGTCCCCGCCCGGGCGCAGACGAGCCGAGAAGCCCTGCAAGAGTGCTGCTGGGCATCGACAAGGGCCTCAAGGCATCTGAAGTGAGCCTTAAGCGCCCTGGCCAACCCCGGACGAATGGCCTTGCACGGTCGAACACCACCGGCACAGTGGGGACACCCAGGATCAAGTCGTTCAGTGAGCGCATTGCTGAGAGCAGGAGCAAGGAGAAGCAGCGCGAAGAGAATGAACACAGGCACGAGGAGAGGAGAGCAAGAGGTTTCGGTCTGGGCAATGTCGCAGGCATCAAGCGGGAACGACCACCGTCGTCTCGCGGCTCTTCGTTCACCTCAGACGCCGGGGTTCGAAGCTCGTTCACAGACATGCCGCAGGTTCGCAGTTCGTTTACGGACATGCCACCGCCCGGATCGAAAACGCACAGTAGGACTCACAGCCGGCTGTTGGGCTCCCAAGAATCCCAGCCCACACCGCGTCGAGGATCTGTCCCTGATGCTCGACCGCCGGTATCTGCGTCGAGACCGTCCTCCCAAGACTTCCAAGCGAAGGCAGTGTCTTCCAGCTTCTCCAAGTATGAACCCCCGTCGTTCTCGTCGAGCAAGGTTCAGACCAAAGCCACCTCTACCAGCTTTTCCAAGTACGAGGAGATCGCGCAGCGCAGCGACAGCTTTGATGGACCCAGCTTCGAGCCTCTATCTGGACTGCACCTGAAGTCGCGGGAGATGCAACACAGTGTTGTCACACGCACCCTGGAAGGCAAGACTGTATTCACGATACCGCAGCTCCTCAAAACCGTCAAAGCGCCTGACTACGATCCGCCAGATTGGGAGAATGACTATGTTATAATGGGTGTGATCTGTTCAAAGTCAACGCCACGCGACACTCAGAACGCAGCTCGAGAGAACTCTAGAGGTACCCAGGAGCGCAAAGAGCACGGCAAGTTCATGGTCATACGGCTAACGGACATGAAATGGGAGCTCGACCTTTTCCTGTTCGACAGCGGCTACGAGCACTTCTGGAAGCTACCGATTGGTACGCTAGTTGCTATTCTCAACCCAGATATTATGCCACCAAAAGATCGGAATAGTGGAAAGTTTTCACTAAAGTTGACGAACTCGGACGATACTGTACTCGAGATCGGTGTCGCAAGAGATCTGGATTTCTGTCATGCGAAGAAGAAAGACGGCAAAGAGTGCGGGCAGTGGGTCGACGGGCGAAAGACTGAGTTCTGCGAATTCCATCTCTCATTACAAGTCGAGAAGAGCAAAAGAGGTCGCATGGAGATCAATGGCATGGTCGGCACAGGCGGTGGAGGTGGCATGTTCGGACGCAGAGCTCCAAATGGCTTCAAAGGCGACCAGCTGCGTAAAGAGGGCAAATATCACGACAGCTATCTCCACGAGACGATGTTCATTGCGCCAAGACCAGGCGGGGCCGCACGTATGCTTGACAAAGACGAGCAGGGCTTCGAGCGCGGTGGTAGTCGAGAAGAACGTCACCGCAAGCAACTTGCCGCGAAAGAGAAGGAGCGAGATTTGGCCAAGAAGCTAGGCGAGATGGGAGAAGGCACGACAGGAGGCGACTACCTCAGGAGAAAAGCAGATCCTACAGCCAATCTTTCTACGACAACATCGCAGGAGCAGGCCAACGCAAGACAAGACAAGGCCGCAGAGATCGACTTCCGTGGACTCCTCAACAGAAAGGCAGCAGATGTGTCCTTGAACCGAAAAGCGAGTGGCTCCCTCATACCGTCGAAACGAAAACACTCGAACGCGAGCAAGGCCACTGCCAACAGTGCCAGCGAACCTGTTGGATGGGGCGGTGCACACAAGCGTGGCCTTGTCCTTTCACCGCAGAAAGCTCGACCTCTTTCGCCGACCAAGTTTCGACCTGATTCTGCTATGCGCGGAACCAGGGCAAGTAGTCCGGCAAAGAAGAAAGCACGCTTACTGCTCCCTGAGAAGGGCATACGTGAGCCTGGCCGCGAGAGTCTTGGGGGCCTCGACATTGGTTTGATCGCAGCTATGGACGTTGACGACGACGACGATGACTTGGAGGTTGTGTGATTCCATTTTGTCCTTCCTCAGCTTTTCTGGATTTCATGTATACGAGGTCAACACAAAGAATGACCAAAGCAACGATTACGGCGTTCTGAAATGCAGCCTGCTGATTGGCGGAGCTAAGCGAGGGGTGGGCGAATTTGCGTTTTGGGTTTGGATTACCCTGACAGATACCACAGTAACGAGTTTCCTAGTGTACAACAGTATCCATAAACCTATCATTGGTCGTCTCTTTGAATCGAGAACTTCATTGCTCTTTCAAAGCGCATTGTAACAATATTCAACACCGCATATCACTGAGAAATATCCTGCCTTACAGCACATACTGAGAACTCGAACACACGTGCTTCGCCATGGCGCCAGCATCTACAACCTCGGGGGAGCCGATCTGTGCACTCATCAACTATGAGGATCCCTACGTACAGCCACTCGTCCTCGCTGCACTCGAAAAGCGGCTCCCCACATCGTCATACCGGCTCATCAAATCGCTAAAGGATTTGCCTTCATCGACAACCCCATGTCTCCAGTTCGTGCAGTACGAGTCAATTGACTGGGACCATCTCATGTCAAGTCCCAAGGCTCTTGCGAACGCATATGTCATCCGCAAAGCCTTGATCAGGAAACACTACCTCAGCACGACCATCGCAAATTGGATCACCAAATACCCTGACAACGCTCTGAAGAGGGGTGCAAAGCCGAGTGTAGAGTTCGAAGTCGACTATGCAGAGTTCCTGGACGACGCGCTTGTCGAAGCCTGGGAGCTGAAGGAGAGCTGGGCGCGCAATGAGCAGTTCGGCGAGGACGAGAAGGAGAAGCGGGAATGGTGGATTCTGAAGCCGGGCATGAGCGATCGCGGACAAGGCATCAGGTTGTTCTCGTCCGAGGAAGAACTCACTAGTATCTTCGAAGAATGGGACCCTGAGAGCGACGACGACGAAGACGAAGAGGACGCCAGGAGCGATGCTGGAGACAGGAAAGACGAAGGCAACGGCATCATCACAAGCCAACTCCGCCACTTCGTTGCACAGCCTTACATTCACCCGCCCCTTCTCCTTGCACCGCCAGGCGAACCATCGCAGCTGAGGAAGTTCCACATCAGGACCTATGTCCTCGCCTCCGGCGCACTGCAAGTCTTCGTCTACAAGCCCATGCTCGCGCTCTTCGCTGCGCGTCCGTACTCGCCGCCTTGGGAGAGCGACTTCGAGTCCGAAGAGGAGCGCGAAGACGCCATGCGCGCACACCTCACCAACACATGTCTGCAGAACTCCGGCGACCGTGAGGGCTCAGTCGGTCTGTTTTGGTCGCTCCCCGACTCCATCGTCTCGCAACCCTCGACCTCCGTCAACGCACCAAGCCATTGGAAAGAGCAGGTTTTCACACAGATCCAGGATATCACGGCTGCGACGTTCGAGGCTGCGGCGAGGGGGATGAGTATCCATTTTCAGCCGCTGCCGAATGCATTTGAGATCTTTGGGCTGGACTTCATGGTTGGGGTTGAAGGGGATGGGTCTTTGAACACATACCTGCTGGAAGTCAACGCGTTCCCGGATTTTAGGCAGACGGGTGATGAGTTGAGTGGGATGATTGAGGGGCTGTTTGAGGGGGTTGTTGAGAAGGCGATTGCGCCGTTCTTTGGATCAGAGACAGGTGGAGAGAAGAAGAGTGAAATGGTAAAGGTACTAGATATTGACCTAGGTAGGAAGTAGTCACCAGCTGAAGTCTGGTGAAGGGGATATCACAGGAGAATTGAGCACCCCAACGCAAAAACCGTCGACAGCTTCCTTCAGCAATGACCACTTTTAAGCTGAGGTCTCAAGAAATAAGGTCCTCCAGACGTGGCCTCTGAAATAAAGCCAGGAGGCCTTCGAATTATTCTAGGGACGATCTATTGTACAACAGTGCATCAAGCGTGGAATTGTGCCCCTGATCTTCTTTGCTGGGTAGCGGGCGACACCGCGAGTGCTGAAAGAGAGATGCTCGCGCGCGGGGTGTACGTGCAAACGGCTTTCGCCTCGAATCTTCCACGACAGCCTTCGACCCCGAAAATTCTTGCGTTCACCTCACGATTACTTGCTTGAAACATTTGCTTCCTACAAACTTGTGCACTCGGCGTTTTAGATTCTAACATCGCAGCCCGACATGTCCGCCTCAGAGGAATTCCTCGGAATCAAAATCGCGCTCACTGACGACGATGCTGGACTAGGAGAATAGCATGCTCAGCGCAGCCGATCAACTTTAACAATGCTGACGGCGATGCTGAATCCGAGCGGTATGTCGCTCCTGAGCACATCTTCAGCAGTTGCTTTTCCAGGGCTGGACTCGATCCCTCGGAACCCACCGGTTGGACAAGCAGGGACTGTTCCACCAACATGACTAGTTGTGCTGGCTACAAGTGTGTTTGCCTCGCCGAACAGTTAAAAGTACCTCACCTAATATTGCTACCCAAGATCATCAGGTCAAAATAACATCAGATTCACCGTGAACATTGATCCTGAGGATGTCTGAACATAAAGGCGCGCAGTCATCTCCGCTACCGGACACACTTCACGTTCACCTCACTGCTGATCGCTAAGACAAACTTTACCACAGCTACGTTGCGGTCGTCATCATACCGTTCTACTACCAACTTTCCCACCTCGACTGATCGACCTTCAATGCCATCGCCCAGCATGTCGATATACGCCGACATCAATGCCCTCAAGCAAAGCAGTGCTGCAGAAGACAACTTCAACAAGCAGCTACGAGAAGGCCTGTTGACGATTTTCAATGGGATGGAGACCGAGTCTTACAGGCGTGGCGATGCGCTAGAGCAACTGGAACAACGTTTGCGAAACGGTGGACACCTGCGTCAATCCACTGAGGACCTCGAGGTCAAAGTTCGGCAGCTCGAGATGGAGAACGAAAATCTGCAAGGAGAGAACAGGCTCCTACGACGTCAGGCCGAGAAGGTGAACGCTGCACAGCAGAATGTAGATGCTCCTGCTTTCGTCTTTTTGCAGCACGCTAACATCACTATAGAACGCTCCTGGTGGGCTCACCAACAAACGCAAGAAAGTGCTTTCGAGGATCATCAACACCGCCATTACGCACGGAAACGAGGCGCACGCATACGTCAAGGCCAGAGCCAATTCGATGGCCGAAGACGCAAGCATGAAGAATCTTGCAGTCGCCAGCCTGGCCGATGCAGAGCGATCGTCCGTTGTCTTGAAGCAGGCGCTCAACAACCTGGTCGACATGGTGATCGAGTCAGGCAACAGCGCCGCAACGCAAGATCTCAACTCTGCAATGAGGTGCTGGGGAGGCATACACAGGTGCTTCGAAGGCGAACGAAATAATGCAAGTAGTAGGCGGGACAGGCAGAACGACCGCCTCCGGGACTTCTTCGAGGATGATAGAGCGCTAGTGCGTGAACAGATCTTGGACCTGAGGAACATCGCGGAGGAGCTGGGTCTGGATATGAAGCGCGTCAGTGAAGACGGGAGCTTCTGAGAAGTGTTTGCATCGAATGCAGGTACCTCCTCGCGGGAAGCGGAGTGTGGAGGTTCATGCTGAGGCAGCAAACAGGAAGAGCACACGTACTGGTAGCGAACCCCTCAGCCCACCAACCTGAAGAAATGTACACGACTAGAGGACGCAACCTTTGTTGGTTAGCATCAAGCCATCCTGCATCTAGAGAGTAGTCCACTCTCGAATATCTGCAACCAGAAAGGGTCGTCGGTGCCAGAAGCCCAACCTGACCGAGCAGTCATTGACATCCTCCTAGTATGTTCATGGCGATCTTGAACCTTAGGCCGTTCGGCCAGTTCGAATGCAAAAGACGGCTGCCAGAATCGCCAGAGCCGCCGCCGCCCAGCTCACCAGAAGACGTCTTCCGATACGGGAGAGCGCCGCGGATACCGAAGCAACGAGATGCATCAGCCACATCCGGTCCATGCTCACAAGGAGATGGACATCGCTCCCTGAGATTGACAAGTGCGTCAACAGCCGCGCCGATCAACCTCCACGATGAACCGCCGCCCTACTCTTTGCTGGCACCGAAAGCGCATACAGCATCCTCAGAAGCCCCCGAATTACCTTCCCTACTCTTGGAAAACCCTGCACAGATCAGGAGAATTCGTGCAATGAAGCAGTTGAACCAATATCTTATTGAGATCATCGCGCTGACTGTGCGCGTGGTTTTCGATCAACTGAACATTGCTCTCGGCGCAAAAGGGCACAGTACAGGAACCGTCTCCATTCTGTCAAACGATGAACGGCGGAGTCTTCCCAAGCTTTCGTGTGTTACATCTAAAACTGCAGAGCTGTCTGCGGCCGGCCTCCCGATTGACCTGCGCGATGAGCAAATCCTACGCGAGGCTTTTGATCGTCCAAGCGCCTTGAGGCTGGACTACATTAGCAACTACAAAGACCTCGTCGCAAAGCCCGGGGACTGGACGCAGACTCTTCCCGGATATTGAGCTAAAGCGCACGAAACGACGAAAACGTCACCGAAAGCGGAAGATTCCACACGGTCTCTCGAGCTTCTGATAGGATATGTCTCCGAACCAAATGACGGCCACAAGATCCTGATGGAGGCTTTGGAGGCGACGAGAGTTACAATGTGGCTCGGTGTACCAGATCCTCGTTACGCCTCCTATCCCACTCGCAAAGGTTATGGTGAGCTCAGGGATAAGCCGAATCCGCCCCAGTCCCGAACGCATGTGTGGAGTTGAGGATTGTAGTTGCTCACGTCCAGGAGGATCGTGTGGTGCTCTGCAAATTAATGATCGTTGAAGCTGTCCACGGGTTGGCTGCTCTTACGCTGAACGCGCTAAATTTTTTACCGTGTCCGTGCACTCAATGCGCGGATTCAGTCAATGCGCCGAACCCCCCTAATGCGCACCTGCAAACTTAAGGCTATAGAGCCACGTACAATAGCTATTATTGCGAGATAACTTAGTAGATTGTTCTATAGACTAATGCAACAATATTCTTCTATATAAATTAATTATATAGAGTTGCTGTTTAGCTGCTGTGCGTAGTGTAGGTGCAAGGTGTAGTAAGAGGCTCTGCAGCAACAACACTACGTACTATAGCTACAGTATAACACTTCTTTAGTATTTTTACTGCAGGAGCTACTAAAGCTTTGCGCTTACCTCTTTAGAGCAGTTATATAGCTTTTTTAGTGTTATAAGCTTGTTTATTATACTCTCTTTAAGCCTTGTGTTTAGCTGCTTCCTTAGCCTTCTTAGCTCTAACTTGCTTATACTCCTCCTTCTCCCTTGCCTGCTGCTTATACCTCTCCTAAGCAATCCTCTTATTATATAGCTTATTAGCGTGCCTAAGCTTCTTTATCTCTACTTTTTTAAGTTCTTCTTCCTTCTAGTTCTGTTGCTTAGTCTTCTTATTAGTGCGTGCTTTTTCTACTCTGCTAGGAGAGTAGAACTTAGCCCTACTATAATAGTCCTTGTAAGGCTAGAACTTAAGAGCTTTACTCTTATTCTTGTGCTTCTTCTAAGTCTTAAGAACCTCTTTAAGGCCTGCTATCTTATAGTAGAGGAGCTAATTCTAGGCTAAGATATAGTAGAGTAAGCAGCTAATTTTCCTTAGTTTCTTACTACTCTTGTCCTTAGTAACCTTCTATAGTAGAGTCTTAATTTTAAGCTAATCCTTACTAGAATAGACTAAAGAAGAGCTTATGCTGCTATTAGAGGCCTTAGGGGTATCCTTTGCAAAGCGCTAGAGGATAATATTAGGCTAAAGGGGTAATATACCTATTACCTTAAAGGAGCTAAGTATTAGCTCCTAAGTAAATATACTTATTTAGGCCTTCTAGAATAGGTAGAAGAAGTTACTCTTCTTAATTACTAATAGTCCTTAGCTATTATAAAGGTGTGTTATAAGCTCCTTTAAGTATGTAGTTAAGAGAGGCTTAAATATTACTTTATTAAGCAGCTGCAGTGTGTAGGTTAAGTAAGGAGGAAGTATAGCTAGGAGTATCTTATTCTAGTTGCAGTAGTTAATATAGTCTATTATTATATAAGAGCTGTAGCTGTTAACAATTAGGAGGCAGTACTTTCTTTATACTTTAGCCTTAGAGAAGTAATTAAAGACCTGTTTAAGCTAAGTAAGGCCTAGCTTATTATTAGTCTAGCCTGTAGGTAATAAGGAAATAAGCACAGAGTGTACCTCTAGCTTAATTTCCTCTACCTAGCATAATTAGATAGTGTTGTTAGCAGACTTATAGAGGAGGCTAGGGGGTAGAGCTAATCTATTACTGCACACACACGCTATAAGTATTACCTAGGTATAATTACTATCTTAAAGTAATACCTTAACCTCCTTCTTCTCCTATATACACCTGCTAAACACATGCTTTGTTCTTAAGGTGACTCCTATTATAAAGCCCTTCTTATCTATATTGTACGTGTGCTTAGCGTTAACCTTATACTAAGTAATCTTATGCTGTAGTAGGTTAAAGTAC
>SWKW01000135.1:0-97301 GCA_011058865.1 Didymella keratinophila | reverse complement strand
TCTGCTATATCTTGTATATCTGCCTTTAAGGAGGGTAGTCTACAATTAGACTCCTTAAGTATATATAGTATAACTACCTCCTCTTCTAGCTTTGTAAGGCGCTTTTAATTTAGCTTATAGTTGTGTTAAGAGCAGGTTCTGTTACGTTGCTGTTAGAGCGTTTGTTTAGGCACTTTATAGACTTTCTTAGCGCGTTAGATACTTTTAATTTAGTATCTTAAGATATTATATATTGTAAGCTGCACGTTAGCTTTAGTATAGGGTCTATGGGGTTATTGTAGTTAAGACATTACGCGTTGTTGTTGCGCAGGCGTTGTGCCTTCAGAAGTGCGGCGCTCAGTAGGGTGCGGCGCTCGATGGTGAAACACGTTAATCCTAATACCTTTAATCTCTCTTTCTCTAGCTATACTTCTTGCAGAACAATATCACTTGCACAGCAACAACTATTGCGTTGCTAAAGTACTTACCCTAAACCTGCACTCTATGCTGTCTCCTAAGCTACGCTGCATACTCTTTCTACTCTCTACTAACCTCTCCTTTGTACCTACACTGCTAGATTACCTGTATTCCCTTCTCTAGCTCTACTGCTGCCCTTACTAGCAGCATAATTATATTTAGCTACTAACACGTTCCCCTAACGTCCTTGCCTGTTACGCAGTATTTCTAGCTAACCTAGTATTACTAGCAGCTGTAACTTCCCCCTTAATCCTATACTCTCTGCTAGAACTTGTCTAGCTCTCTCCCTATTAGCCTAGCGTGCGTAGTGTAATCCCTTGCTGTGTGTCTCTGCTACTCTCCTGCCTCTAGCTCTGCTCTAATTAGCTAGCACACTGCGCACCCTTCCTACACCTTATCTAGCACCTCCTGCACCTGTTACTACTCTGCACTTACCTCCCTCTGCTTGTCTTCCTACCTTTAAGCCCCCTCCCTATACTAGTTACACCCTGCTGTCTCTAAGTTATTATACTCTACCTACTTACTATCTAAGTAGCTGCTTATTAGCCCTTATTAACACCTGCTGCTAAGAATAAATACGCCTATTGCCTGTACGTCTAAGTTGCTGCTCTTCTGCTGCATTGTCTGCTCTACCTTGCCCTTCTCTACTACTACTACTAAGTCTACTCTCTTACCTGCTTATTTGCCCTGCCTACTCTCCTGCGCGTAGTTAATTATACTCTACAGCATCCCTACATGCACTATGTACACAATCCTTAGGAAGTTAACCCCTGTGCCTAGCGCTAATATAGCTATAATTAACCCTCTATCTACTAGCTACTACCTTAGCTACTCTGCCTGCTCTATATTACTAGCGTAATAGCTTGCGCACCTAAGCGCCTTAGCTAGCTCTTTGCACTGCTGCTTACTGCAGCAGTATACTACTCCCTTTTCTCCTCTATTAAGCAGCTGCTGCTGCTGTTGCTAATATATTACTAGCGCTGTCTCCTGCGCCTTGCTATGCTTACACTATAATATATAGTACTGTGTGTTTAGCTAGACAGTGCTTGCTTAGATATATATTGCGCACAGGAGCAGTATGCTTGCTGCTAGCTTGCTCTCCCTTACTAGCAGCAGCGTTGCTGTAAGCAGCATAATTAGACACAGCAGCAGCTGTAGATTCTTTAGTAGCGCTAGCTTTAGCTGCTAGTTAGTTAATATAATAACTAAGTAATACTTGTCTACTACTACTTACTACAGTAAGCCCTTACTGCTAAGTATAATTATATATCCTAAGAAGTTACTGTTGCTTATAGTGTCTCTAGCAGCGTCTGCGCTAACTATAACAACAGTAGCTAGGCTGCTTATGCTGTGCTTCTACTCTACACAGTTAATACTGCGCTTCTATATCTAATTAACTAGATCCTTAATAAGCGCTTAGTACAGCACTATAACTACTGTTACGCCTGTGTTGTCTATGTAAGCTAGCACGCTAAACAGTAAGCTCTTGCCTCTGCTAGTTAGCAGCATAATAACTAGCAGCGTCTATCTATTAATTACTGCGTGCAGCGCTAGCTCCTGCTCTGCAGATTAAAACCTAATATCCTGCTAACTAAGCACTTGCTGTATTACCTTGCAGACTGCCTGTTCCTTCTTACCTCTCTGCGTTAACGCAGCTTGTCTGCCTTAACTATTATTATCTTTGCTGTTATTACTGTTACTATTATTACTGTTGCTGTTATTACTACTGCGCCTTTATTTCTTTACCCTTCTAATTAGATTAATATTGCTTGTCTAAGTCCCCTGCACTGCTGCCTACTTTCTATCTAGCCCTAAGAAGTAATGCTATATTGCGCTAAGCAGCTAAAATACTTTAATTAAGCGCACGCTAAGATGCTTAATAATATTAATTAGCACGCTGTAGTTGCCTACGCCTATTAGTGTTGTCCTTACGTTCTGCAGCTCTATTACGTCTTCCCCTTCTTTGTCTACCTTAGCCTTGTCTACCTTACTAATCTTGTCTTAACAGCCTTTACTAAACTGCTTACCTATAGCAACTTAACTAATACTAACAGCTGTGTGTCTGTAGTTAAGTGTGTACAGCAGCACTCTAAGCCTCTTACCTGTCTCTTGCCTTAGCGCCTGTGTTAGTTAATCTGTCCCCTACAGGCCCTGCGTGTCTGCCTACACATAGTCGCTAAAGCTGCTACTAAGCACCTGCATAGTTAGATACTTACAGAATAGCTGTAAGTATGCTAAGTATAGTACTATTACCTGCCCTAGCTGTAGTAGCAAGAAGTGTAGTACTACCTTTAGCTTGTCCTACTACAACTGCAACTTATAATAGCACATAACTGTTATTACCTGCCTGTCTATAATAAAGATATTACAGTCCTGCAGCAGCCTGTTGCAGTGCTGCATTGTTGTAATCTCTAACCCTCTACCTAGCTGCCTAGACGTTATGTGCACGCAGACTATTAGCAGCGTTAAGAAGCAGTCTACGCAACGCAAGTATTACTTAACCTGCTTTATATTCTACTGCCTGTTACTTAACTACAGTCTGCAGCCCTACTAGGTCTGCTTAGCCTGTGTTAGCATCTACTCTAGCTTGTCCCTAAGACTATTATCTTAGTACTGTATAAAAGACACGCCCTACTACTTAAATATAATATTATTAATAAGTGTGTCTAGCTTAACAGCAAACTGCCCTTCTGCCCTTATTACCTAGAACAGCTCCTCTTACAGTATCTACTCTGCCTTAGACACTATGTCCTGCGCTATCTTATAGAAGCAGCTAATATAGATCTGCTAGCTGTGTAAGTAGAAGATCTTCTTGTCCTTTAACTAGTACGCGTTGCCTAAGTTACTAGCTGCTAGTGCGACGTACTTACTATAAGCTAGCAAGCTAAGCGCCTTACTTATTAGGCTGTATAAGCTGTCTGCTAGATACTTCTCCCTGTGCTCTAAGAAGCGCTAGCAATCCTTGTTAGTCTGCTTGTTGCAGCACGCAGATAGGAGCAGCTTCTCTACGCTAAGCACGCGTATATAGTAGACTATGCCTGCTAGTATATATAAGTAGTTCTTTGCTGTGCGCAAGCAGTTTGTGTTACTGTTAATGCCTAGCACAGTAAGAAAGTAAATAAGCCTGCTACTAAACAGCTTATTGCCTGTTATTATAAAGAAGAAAGATATAAGCAAGTTAAGTAGCACCTTAAGCTAAGCACTGCACTACACTTTATTATTATTATTAGTGTTGCTATCTAACATCCCCTACAGTGCTACTATAAGCTCCTTCTACTTAACTATCTAGCAGAACAGCTTGCGCGCATCTTTTATTAAGTCTGTCTCCTTCTAACTGCTGCTTAGATTATTTACAGGTTAGCAGCTGCTATTATTAGAAAAGTTATTATTATTATTATTATTAGTAGTAGGGTTAGAGTTACTCTCTTCCTCCCTGTCTAAGCTATCCTTGTTGTCTTTATTAACTTTGTTATCTTTATTACTGCCCTTGCTACTGCCTTCCTGCGCTGCTAGCCTTGCCTCTGCGTTAGCTATAAAGCGTAGAGCGTAGCAGACAAACTTAACTATATAGCTAGTGTAGCAGGCCTAACTCTCTAGGTTTTATAGTTAAGCTATAGGCTGCTAATTAATCTCCTGTTACTTTACACTCCTTAACTACTGCCTTGTCTCTTGCGTAAGTGTTAACAGCCCCTTAACGCTTCTCTCTACTAGCAGCTCTGTTAGCTTTGCTGCCTGCTGCAGTTTTGCCTTGCCTTAATTAGGCAGCTAGGTCTAATACGCAAGATAAATTAGATTGCAGTTAGTAAAATACTCTAGCTAGCCTGTCTGCTTAAACTAGCTAGTCTTATCTGTCTTTATAACTTAAGTGTCTATAACCTGCGCCTTCTCTTTATACGCGTACTTTATTAACTTCTATTCTGCTAGCTGCTCCCTAACAACGTTAGTCCTCCTGTGCAGGTTAGGCAGCGCACAATTATTGTCTGCTGTCTTAATAACAAAGTATTACTAGAGCCTGCTAGTGCAGAAGAACATCTGCGCCTTAACTCTCTTGCAGAGCTTAGCGTCCTTACTGCTCTAAGCTGTCTAGTGCACCTTATTACAGTGCTTCTGTATCCTAATCTTATTTACAGTATAGAAGCTGCAGTTGCTAGTAATCCTGTATTAATATATATTAAGCAGCTTGCCTAGCTCCTTAAACAGCAGTCCTAGCAGAGCAGGTAGCTCTATATCTTACAGTGCAATAATCTACTATTACTAATAGTATTCTATAATTACCTTTCTCTCTTTGCTTGCAACGCTGTGCTAATTGCGTAGATGTATATTAATATTCTAGATTCCTGTAGCGTGCTCCTTATAGACTAGCACTTTATAGCGCTAGAGATAGTAGAAATGCTCTTACACGTTGCTAGCAGTAATATTACTTACACACAGTTACTTGCGCTGCTGTGCTGCTGTTAATAGAGACATTAATACTAATATTGCGTGTACTAGTAGTTGTGCGTTCTAGCAGAGCTCTATATTTTAGTAAGCAGGAACCCTAACCCTAAGTTAACCCTAAGTTAACTCTAACTTAACTTAAACCCTAAGGTCTATAAGTACAAAGATAGATAAGAATTGCAAAACTGCAGGAGCAGAATGCCTAGTGTAATATAGCTTCTAAGCGTCTATAGATCTTATATAGCGTAATATACTATAATAAGCGCTGCTTCCTAGCATAATTAGGGGTTAAACATAATAATGTTTAGCCCCTATAGCAGGCCTAATTTAGTTGCGCAACCCTAACGCTATGCCTGTCTCGACGATGTTCGGGCCTGAGCATCGGCGTCATATCGGTTAGGCTGTCGCCGACATGGCTATCTGGCACATCCTTAGCGTGTTCCGTAACTTGATCTGGAGTGCCGAAGCAGAAAAGTCTGGTGATGTCGAGCAATTCGAGGTCGCGCACAAGCACCAGCAAGACACAGCGCACAACCCGCGAGGTCACAGTCTCGGCATTATCGGGCCGTGGTAACATTAGTATGACAATTGCGGAGAAAGCGTGTTCCTGTTTTGGCATGGATATCTTGTATCACGACCTTGTACGCAAGTCAAAAGATCAGGAGAATGCGGTACATGCGACATTCTACGAAGACCTGGACGACATGCTGGCCATTGCAGACTGTGTAGTGCTTGCCACGCCGTTCTCCGGATCCAAGCTCATCACTGCATAGCGTCTGCAAAAGTTCAAGGAGGGCAGTCGCTTCGTCAACATCGCTCGCGGTACCCTTGTGGATGAGTCAGCGCTTGTGGAAGCGCTTCAGAGCGGGCACCTTTTCGCTGCTGGGCTCGATGTGCATGAGAACGAGCCGCACGTCAACCAAGAGCTATGTCAGTTGCGAAATGTCACAATGACTTGTCACAACGCGGGTGGCGCATATGAGACGGCAAGCGGGTTTGAGAGGCTGGCAATGGAGAACATCGAGAGTTTTCTATTGAAGGGTGAAGCGCTGACGCCTGTCAATGCACATCTCATTGCGGAGACGGTTAGAACGCAGTAGGGCAGAGCTCATGCATGGGAGCAGCAAGAATAATACAATAAGTATAAGGTACACTACCAGTGGCTTGACGCCAGTCAGACAACGAGCTCGTCCTCCTCATCTCTGCTGCCCGGCGACAGTCTTCACTTCACTTCTCTTTGCACGTTGTTCTTTGACTTCCGAAGGATGCTCTTATCTCCTCCCCCACCAAAATCCTCGCCTAAGACGCCGCCTCCGCTTCCAACTCCTGGTCCACCTGGTCCTCCTCCGATACCCGCGACATCGCTATTTTTGACCGAAACTCCACCATTGAAACTCTTGCGCTTCTCGCGAAGTGCTTGCTTGTTGGCCTTGATGAGGTCTGCTGACTCTTTACTTGATTCAGAGCCCATAATTGTAATGATGGCGCTTCGGGACTGAGTAGTAGTGTACAACGTTAGGGTAATTCGCCTGTGATGCTCCTGGAACGGAAATGGGGGTGGTTGAAGCCGAGTCTCTATCTGTGCAGGCAGCGAGCTCGAAACAATACGGCGCGGTGCAATTCCTGTCGCCTGTGCGTTCCGATGGTTCTTAGTTGTAAGTTGTGGGCTTGTGTTGGTGGCGATGTTGGTCGCGAATTATGTGACCACAAGAGGTCGCATGCTCCTCTTCTCTATATACTCTGCAACTCCGCCTGCCTTCTCCACATTTGAGAGCCGCATTATCCTCCACAGCCTCATTGTGGATCCCTCCGCTCCCGTACGAAGCCATGTCCGGCGTTCAGACTGCTAAGGCGTCCTACGCGAGCTTCGGGATCGACGTCATGGCTCCACATTTGCGTCCCGAGAACCGAGTCAACCTTTCATCCTCACCTCACGCCAGAAAGTCTGAGAGGCACGGGATGCCTTGAAGTGCTTTGGAAATTAGATGGCCAGCGTCGTAGTATACAACTCCATGCCTAGAATATGGATACTAGTTGTAATGACTATCGCTGTTTGCGCGCGCATGTTGCCGCCGTTCTAGTACACTAGGTGCCTATGCTCTGGGTCTGTGTCTCGTTCACTTTTCCGTGCTGTTGCAACTCGAAAACTTCAACACTCATTCGTATTTCCAAAGTTCAATCATCCACAGAACATATGCAAGCCCTCTCCCGTCACTCCAGACTGACGTGTCATTGTTTCGCCGGTCGAACTGGCCGGCACATACGCTTCCCATCCGCTACCTCAATCTTAGGCACCTACAGCCTTATGTCTCAAAACGGCCCTCGTGCAGGTCCTATGGGTTTCTCTGACTCTGCAACAAAACATCGTTGAGTACCTCCCGTCCTCTGTTTCCTCATCGATTGCAAATCGTGAAACTTTCCGATCCTTCAGTTGACCACTGTACACTGAGCAACCTCGATGTTATCGGAAAAATGTCAAAGCAGAGGCACGTCTGCCAAAACAATCAGAGCAACGCCGCATGGCTTTGCTGAGCGTTTCAACTGGCTTCAGAGTCCACTCGGAATTCCAAAACTACCACCGCGACAGGCTTTGTGCGTCTTCTCTTCTTCGCTCGCTTAGAGCAAATGGTTCACTGCTGGATTAATTCTTCTACAGTCTTGGCAGCGTCGTCCATCTCCCATCAAAACGCAATGCCGGCTTGTTCGTGTCTAGCTACTAGTACGAGGCAGCTACCAGGAATTCCTGTGGCATTATGGTGGGATGATAACGCGATCCACTCAATCCAATTTCGAAAAGCACTAAGGTTTCTGGCATGTCCAGAAGTGCGTGGTTTTGTAAGTCATGAGCACCTTCAAGCCTTGCGATGTGAGCTTTGATCCTCCGTGTCTGTTCCCAGTCTGATTAGTTGTACATAAGTTCCTTCAACTCTATTCTCCTTTACGTTTGAGTAAGTCGCTATGTCTCTGCTATCAAACAAAGCTTCGGAGTGGACATGTCTGACCAGAAAGTCGTGGTCACAATGGCCATGTCTATCCAGACATCGACGTTCTCGCGAATCTGTACACTGACCATTCTGAAATGTACAATCATCAAAAGTTGTGTGCACGTTCGCGGTCCAGGTTACTACGGGACACCCTTGGAGGGACGAAAAAGCTGTCCGTGCTCAAGTCGACTTCGTAGACTTCACGTCTTCAGACCTCTGCTGGCGTAGACGAATAATTGGCATCCGAGCATTTCGCTCTTTATTCTCATCATACTGAGTCTGTACTAGCAAGCTCGAAATTCCAGGAGCTCAAAAGACATGTCTGTTCCAAAACTTCACCTGAGAACGGCGATGTGTTCTGCTGACCAAGCTCTCGCAGTTCAAAAACATGTTTCGTGACTCGACAGGCTCATGGAACGCCCTCATGTCCGGAAACGCAAGAGTCAATACACCACGACAATGCTGGAATCTAAGAGTTGCAGAAACAAAGGACCATGTGTGCTCCGACTTCGTCCAGTATGCCATGAGCCTCTTGACTTACTGTCTTAACGTTGTAGGTGACTGACCACTATCTAGAGTTCATGTCTGAATCAAGATTTCGAGTGCCCGACGGAATGTTTGCTGTTCTTTGACAGTCAATCCTTGTTGTACCATGACCGGATCCTCTTCTGAAAAGCTGGTATGTTGATCCCATGCTGTCGGTCATCGACGGGGCAGCTCGGACATACATTGAGTCTATTTCGCCACCTCTCTTCTCTCTTCAATGTCATCTTCCCATCGAAAATGGTCGAGATCATTGTTGATGTACAGAACCGTTGGACGACCTCGCATATGTGTCTCTCTTCTCTATCCCGTCTTCAAATGTACCTTCAAGAGCTTTCATGCTCACCAACGTTTTGCAAATAATACGATATCGAAGGCTCGAACGGGAAAGCCCTTGTCCGCCGCGCAGAATCAACAACCAATGTAGCCTATCTGGCGCGTATTGTGTGCTGGATACAAAGCCACTCGTGATTGTACTTACTTCTCTTCCAACAGATCTAAAGCCTTCTGAACATCGAAGGATACGCCCAAGAAGACCATGTCTGACCCAGAATCCCCTTACCAACTGGCCATATCTGCCAACCTCCTGCGAAACACATGTATATATCCTCTCTGCGCCGGTTCCTAAGATACTTCACATCTTCCAACATGTTCAGAACATCAACTCTGCAACGGTGTGAAGAAAAGTCGTCTCGACAATGCACATGTCAACGGGTACTGGAAGAAGAAGATGTGTGTCTCGTTCGCCCGGGAAGACGTGTATAAACCTGTCCTTCCGCGCTCTGCTTCATTTATCATCAACTTTATTGTGCCTGCCACCCATCAGAAATCAACCTATGGCTGTCCATGTCTGACGAAAATGCATCTGCGGGCTCGGTATGTCTGTTGAGAATCAAAAGGCCTAATAGTCTCTCTCATGACCGGACACGGTCGAAAATCGGACTTTTTCAACTTTGTGTTCAAAAAAGTGTTGGTCAGAATTGCGAAGAGAAGCCACGGCGCAGAACTTGAAACAAGGGAAATTGGTATTGATATCCGTACTCAACACTTGCAAATAAGTAGATCATCAGACAGTCACCACTGATGTGTACACGCCTCAAACGCCATCAACATCGAAGTGCAACATCGCCAAAGCGACAGCCAACCAACCTCCCCATACAATGATAACTCGATTCATCACTGCCCGCCACAACATTTTCTTCCCCGAACATCCACGCTCCACTCTCCCGCCGTCCCTTGTCCAAAAGCCTTCTAAGCTTCCACCCCTTCAACCTTCCTCAAAAACTCCCTCACCCTACCAACCTCCACGCCCTCGAGAGGATCACTATCCAACGCCTCACACAACCCTGGCAACACCTCGTCGACCCTCTCCTCCGGCACAGACGTACACAGTGCAACGACTTGTCTGAACATAGCCTCGAGCTGGCCGTCTTTGTCTTTCAATTGTCTGCTGCGCTGCAATAAAGCGGCGTTGGCTTGGACGTAGACCAGTATTCTTTGTTTGAGCACATTCGTCGGTATGGAGGCCAAGTTTTGGCCGAGAGAAGCGGCGGGGGGAAGGGAGAGGGGTGTGTTGAGGTACGAAGCGCCAGACGAGGCTTGCCGGATGAGATGTTCGCCTTCTCTTCGTACGTCCTCGGGGAGATCTGCGTCGGAGACGCGGACGCCTGCGCCTTCGGCGTCGGCGTAGCCGACTTCTCTTCGCGCGCTGAGGTCTGTGGCTGCGTTTGTGGCGGCGAGCATGTGCCGTTGTGGCTCGAGCCAGCGCTTGAGATTGGCGATGCGCTTTGCGCGGTCCTGACGGGTTCTTAGCCGCGTCCGCAGGGACTCGAGACGCGCTTGTTCGCTTTTCTGCAGCGAGGAGAGCGTGCCGATGGTGCTGTTTGTTTGGTCGATGACGTCTTGTTTGAGACGCGCTTCTTGGGTGAATTGCATGGATGCGGATTGTAAGATTCCATTCATTACTTTCCTTCGTTAGCAATGGACTGTGTTGTTTTAGAGGCTCATGACTTACGCGGTTGGATCTCGCGGCTTGTTTCCTCGACTTTGCTTAGTGGCGCTTTTCCTTTCGACGGGCTCGCTGCAGATAACGCAGCCTCGTCATTCTCGTGAGCGTCGCTGCCTACCCCAAAGTCGATAGGCCGTGTACCTTTGTGGTTGGGAATCGTGGGATCAGCCTGCACTTCGAGGAGCTGCGAGATGATGTTGCGGTTGCCTATTCTGGC
Source organism: Didymella keratinophila (assembly GCA_011058865.1). NCBI lineage: Eukaryota > Fungi > Ascomycota > Dothideomycetes > Pleosporales > Didymellaceae > Didymella > Didymella keratinophila. Next base: position 86,656 of record SWKW01000135.1, on the reverse strand, counting down.
GGCGAGGTTGAGCGCTGTGTTGCCGGCCTTGTCGCGGGCGTTAACCATCTCTTGCATGAACCTCATCAATCCTATGGGCTTTGGGTAGTTGCTGTTCTCGAGGAACGAGGGGATCTGGGCGGCGCCGATGTTGCTGCGGACGAGGTACTCTAGCAGCGCTTCGAGGTAGTACTTGCTGGATGCTGCGCGCCCTTTTATGGCGCATGTCACCGCAATGTGGTGGAGGATGGTCCTGCCTTGAGAGTCGCGAAGCTCGATCAGGGGTGCCAGGATCTCCAGTGTCTCTGGGAAGCAGCTGTGGTCGAGACTGTTGTTCACTGACACCGCACTCATCAGTGGTGTCTGGCCAGTCGCGCTGCCTCTGAACATGTTTGCTCCCTTCGATACTAGCAAGCGCATCAATGATACCCGTGCGAGGGTCGCCGCCCAGTGCAGAGCGGTATTGGAGCTGTTGTCGATGGGCATGTCAAGGTCTGCGCCTGACAGGTGTAATATTGCTGGGTGGTTGGTAAAGTCGGTGCGGGTCTGGTCGGCGAAGAGATCGGTCAACATGGCCTGCTTCTCCTCGTTGATCTTGTTGTCTGGGTATGGCAGCGGCGGTAACGCGGTAGGGACCTCGCCGTCCGGCAGAGTGACAGTGTGGCCGCCGATCTGGTGTTGCTGGTAGAAAGACTCGCTGGGCTCAGTGGGCGAGCCGTGGTCGCGCATAATTTCGTCGCCATTTGTTCTCTGCGAAAACGACTCGTCCTGCGACGGGCGCATTCGTTTCCGCGGCGGCTCCTGCGCATCATCCATGCCGGTCCCGTAGGCGGAGTCGGTGTGCCCATTCTGGGCGCTGAAGCTGCGCTCGGAGGCTATGCTGTGTATGCTCTGCTGGCTACTGGTGCGGAAAGAATCCTGGCTCTGCATTGGTCCCGGTCCTTGTGACGGGCGGGCCGTTGACCTGCGGCCTTGGGAGGTGCTGGCGGGGCGCGGGGGCGCGGGCGAGTTGAGGCGGGCGACCTTGTTCATGGCTGCAAGGGCGCTGGTGGCCGTGGAGGAGATGTTGCTGAAGAAGGTGCCGCCGACGCTCTGGCTCTGGGGGCGGCCGTCGATGCTCTGGGTGTAGAAGCGCTTGCGGTTGGCGGCCATGGCCTGCTCCTTGGTCGGCGTCTCGATGCCCTGGCCCTGGCCGCCCTCGGCGCTGATGTCGTAGTCGAGCAGCGGGCGCAGGATGTCCTCGACGCCGTACTGTCTGCAGAACTCGCGGCCGCGGCGGTAGTTGATCCAGGTGCCCTGGTACTTGCCGTAGCCGCCCTGGACCTTCTCGTGCTCGCCGGTGAGGATCTCCTTCTCGAGCACCTTGGTGCGCTTGCCCTTGTCGACGCCGGCGACCTTGAGGATCTGCGTCGCATTGAGCCAGCCGTCGGAGCGGCGGCGCATGACGGCGACGCGGTTGACCTCCATCTCGTAGACGGACACGCCCGAGTAGACGGCCGTGTAGATCTGCGGCTTCTCCATGGGCGGCTGGGCGTAGGCGCTGACGTCGCTGAAGGAGCGGTTGAAGCCGGGCGCGGCCATGAGCCCGCTGTGCGAGTGCGAGGGCGACTGCTGGTACATGGGCTGCGCGTGCGAGGGCGAGCCGGCGGACGGGAAGGAGCGGGCGACCTGCTGCATGGTGGCCGGGGAGGCGCAATGGGTGCGATGCGACGGGTGCTAATGGGTGCTCATAGGGCCAGGCGGTGTGCGCGGATTGGTGTCGCTGAGTCGGGTCGCTGACGGTGTCGGATGCTGCAGCGGCGTCGAGTCTCGTTCGGTGGAGTGCGCGTATATCGCAGGCCGGGTGGTTGCAGCGCGGCGTCGTCGTCGGGGCGCTGTGGAGCGGGGATGCGGTGAATTGACCTGTGGAGCGGTTCGCGTTCACGCGTCGAGCGCCGGACAGAGCCAATCACGCGCCGCCCTCCGAGCCACTGCGACCGCAAGACATCCGCGCAGGGAGTCTTGGACTGCTCTGAGTCTCAATGCCCGCGACGCCCTCGCAGACCAAGTCGCTGCACCTCCTGCGCTCGCTGCTCCGCGAGGCATCGTATCTGCCCGACGCGACCGCCCGCACCTACTTCCGCCGCTACATCGTCTCGCGCTTCAAGGCCTACCAGCCCAAGCCCAACGCAACAGCCTCGTTCGACGTCAACGCCGTCGAAAAGTACCGCCACAGAGCCTTCAAGCGCCGACACGTCGGCACCATCAATGCGCGCGCCGGACAACAGCAGCGCAAGGCCCAGAAAGGGCTGAATTTCCTGCGTCGCGCCAACCAGGGCGAGGGTCCTTGCATACAGAAGGCGCTGTGGTTTGCCTATGGACGGCTCGGGCGGCGCAAGTATGCTCTGCTCGACGATCTGCTCAAGCCAGACCCAGCGTGGCCTGCGGGACCGGCGCCGCTGCAGCAGCTCTACCGCAGCGACCTGAAGTGCCTGCAGTACTTTGAAGCGCCGCAAGTGCGCGCCGGCTCGCATGTCCTCTACATCTCGAAGCAGTATCCGCGTCTGCGCGCTCTTCTCACGTCGCAGTCCAAGCAGGATATCGACAAGAAGTCGGTGATCAAGAGCCACTTCCTCAAGACGCCCATCCTGAACACCTGGCGGCAGCCCATGCCCATCAAGCGTGCGATCAACAATGTGCGTCGCTGGTATGCAGAGACCATGACTCTGCTCTTGCCAGCGCTTCCTAGTGATGAGTGGGACCGCATCGAAGCCATGAGCAAAGGACAGCAGCGCATTGGCTTCGTCAAAAGGCGCAAGTCAGGAGCGGAGGTCAAGTCCCCGCAAGCTTCGGACGATAGCAGCGTGGAGCGGATGCTGCATCATGACCTCGCAATGGACAAGCTCAGCAAGGCCGACCGACCACGAGGCATCGATCGACCGCACACTCTCAGTGCTAGATTCATGCAGCGCCTCTACGCCAAGCTCCTTACCCTGAGCCCGAAGCTTGAGTACGACGAGACGCGCAAGCAGTGGAACGCAGTCTGGGGGCAGCATTCCAAGAGCTTCAAACCTCGAAACTACACTGCGCCGGTCGACGACGCGCTATTCGCAGGAGTGGATGACAAAGGCATCACACCAAAAGCCCCCGTGAGGAAAGACTTCGTGCCAGGGACTCAACGACCGCGCAAAGAAGACGGCAAAACCATGCAGTTCCCCTTCTACGCAGAACAGCTCCCACAAACGCATCCCGTGCGTGTAGAGCTGGAAAAGTGGAAGGCGGACCGCGAGGCTGCGCGCGCGAAGTGGATCGCCTCGGGCGGTGACGCATGAGATGTTGCCCCACATGGTTCCTGCGTCTTCCACTGCACGACATTTGCAGGGCGCGCAAACCGTAATAAAGTCTGCCACGCTGCAACGGCCTTTCTGCAATCACACTCAGACGCGAAGAGAGCACCCGACTATACCAACAATGGCATCCATCCGCCACGCAACCCGCGAGGGTACGTGACAGCCTTGAGCCCATCAGATCTCCCCAGACTAATGCCTCCCCAGACGTCCCCACAATCCTCGGCCTCATCCAAGAACTCGCCGACTACGAAAAGTCCTCGTCTTCCGTGAAAGCCACCGTCGACTCTCTTACCCGCACGCTCTCGCACGCCGACCCCTCCGACCCCGAGAACCCCGACGCCTTCTCCAAAGGCTTCGCCAAAACGCTCTTGGTCACGGACCCCGATGGCACTGTCGCGGGCATGGCGCTGTACTTTTATAATTATAGTACTTGGACGGGTGTTCCGGGGATTTACCTTGAGGATTTGTTTGTGAAGGAGGCGTACAGGAGTAGGGGTTATGGGGTTATGCTGTTGAGGAGGCTGGCGAAGGAGGTGCTGAAGGTGGATGGGAAGAGGCTGGAGTGGAGTTGTTTGGATTGGAACGAGCCCAGTCTGCAATTTTACTCAAGCGAAAAGATTGGGGCTAGTAAGAAGGAAGAGTGGGTAGGTCTGAGGGTGGAGGGAGACAAGCTGCGCAAGCTAGCTGGTGACCTGTAAGACTCCAACATTGACGCCAAGTTTGGTGACGACTCGACCTCTGGCCACCTACATGGTAGTCACATGTGCACCCTGCACTGAACGCAGAAAGTGCCACAACGCAAAAAGCTCGTCGTTTGAACTGCCTTCGTCCCACGTCGCTGCACGTCGACCGGTGAGCATCCATTCTACTAACTGCGCTTCTGGCTTGTCGCCAATCTTTCTTGAACAGAGTAGACACTGTCTTAGGGTGTCTTCTCCTCCCTGATGTACGCTAATCATGGATACTGTGGACTCCACAACCAACTGTTATACTTATCGCAGTACGCTGTACTACTATCTGGCGCTCGCACACAATTCGGCAAATTCCCAGTTCATCAGAGAGCGATCTGTGCCTCCGAGCGCATTTTGTGATGGGACGGTACTGCCCTTGAAAATGGAGGGGAGCTGCGGCATCGCGGCGAAGGTCGCGCATTTGGCACCAGCTCTTCGCTGGCGACATTAAATTCAGTCTTGTATGGCCGTATTATTGATTGATTGGCCGACTAAAGCGAGTCGGATAGGGTTGCGAAACCTGATGTTCAACACCACTGCGACGAAGAACAGAATGTTATCAAGGCACACCTATCTCTCGCGACTCAGCCGAGTACGGCACTCTCTATCACTGAACTTCTCGTTTCGCGACAGACGTGCCGCCATAGCTACATTTATCCCTGGTATATGTATCTATCAGAACGCGACTTGTCTGACGATCCTGCTAATTGTTCAGTCCTGTGTAGACAACGTTGACTCCATATAGCATCTGCCATGGAAGTCGTGTCTTTGGTTGCCGAAGACAAATACCTGCTGAATTGATTGACTAACCTCGATTGCGCTCCTACGTCAGATTTTCGGTAAAAACTCAGGCAGAGCAGTTACGATGCAATCGCCGAATTCGACTGCGGCGTAATGGCAATAGCCCACTCCAGATGAGAAGCCAATGAGCGGACCGCTGCTAGCGCTCCTACAGCTCGCCCGCAGCGGCATCTCCCCGAATGTCAGTTCGACAGCCCACTTCAGCCTGCCAACTCCTAGCTAACAATATGCAGGCAAACCGAGGCTGTGAATGTCGCGAGGCTGAAGGATTGAGGGGCTGTCAGGCTCCCCTCCCATCATCCTCACATCCTTACGACCTCTCTCACACGCTCCGGCCCTTTCTATAACGTTCACGGATGGCGCGACCGCTGTGCCGCGATGACTACACGGTGGGATGGGTATGTGCGCTGTCCGTGGAACTGGCAGCCGCGCAAGAGATGCTTGATGCTGAGCATCCGACACCTCCATACAACAACACCCACGACACAAACCTCTACTCTTGCGGCCGCGTCGGCGACCACAACGTTGTCATCGCCTGTCTACCTGAAGGCCAGACAGGCACTAATTCAGCAGCGGCAGTCGCTGCGCAGATGAAGTCGACCTTCTCTTCAACACGGTTTGGTCTCATGGTGGGCATTGGCGGTGGCGTGCCGAGCGAGGAGGCAGACGTGCGGCTCGGAGACGTAGTTGTGAGCAAGCCATACGGTACATACGGCGGAGTGGTTCAGTATGATTCGGGCAAAGCTACGACAAGTGGATTTCAACGGACCGGAGTACTTCAAACGCCGCCGACAGTACTACTGAATGCAGTAGCGAATCTAGAAGCCAAGCGATTTAGAGGGAAGGGCAGGCTGCTGGAGTACATGTCAAAGCTAGTCAGTCTGCCTCAGTTCAGCCGTGAAACTGCCGGCGATGATTGGCTATTTGAGGCGGAGTACGATCATGTGGGAGGAGCGACTTGCGAGGCGTGTAGCACAGAGCGCACCATCCATCGCGAGACACGAGTACAAGAGGTGGTTGTACATCGCGGAACGATTGCGTCTGGCAACCAGTTGATGCGGAGCGCTACAGAGCGAGAGAAGGTCAGCGCGGACCTTGGTGGGGTGTTGTGCTTTGAGATGGAGGCTGCAGGGTTGATGAATACCTTCCCGTGCCTTGTTGTGCGTGGCATCTGCGACTATGCAGATTCACATAAAAACAAGCGATGGCAAGCGTACGCGGCGGCCACGGCGGCTGCGTACGCGAAAGAGTTGTTATCAGTGATACCACCCGCGGAGGTTGCCAAGGCTCAAACCATGGACGAAGCGATCCGTGAGACAGCTGGTTAGTGTAGCAGCTGTCTGTGTCTAGTGACGTGTTAGTGCTAATGCTGCAGCAGAATCTCAAAAACAAGCAAAGGGACTTCCGGAAGGTTATGCTTTTAATCCGCTTTTCGACGTGCGATACAACGCTCCGTATCAGTACAAAACGGAACAGTCACAACTCGCAGACCAAAGCTGTGACAAAGCCTTCCGGACAGAGGAAGCTCTCAACCAGAAGATGAAAGTCGGAAACTACGGGTCACAGCTCGATCGTCCAACCCTCAGTGAGAAGACCAGGTCAGGTCAAGCGGCCAACCAGCACGTGACGATCACTGGACAAGGGAGTCCCACTGTCCCTTGCAAGGCGTGCGTCAAAAGATTTGTAACACAAAGTGCGGCGAACGCGCACATGGCAGTCACTGGTCATGGCAACCCTACTTTCTCTTGCAAGACTTGTACTAAGAAGTTCCACACACGGACTGCGGCAGACGGGCACATGACGGCCACTGGCCATGGGAACCCTACCATTCCCTGTAGGAAGTGTGCTCAGAAGTTCCACACACAGACTGCGGCAGACGGGCACATGGCAGTCACTGGTCATGGCAACCCTACTTTCTCTTGCAAGACTTGTGCTAAGAAGTTCCACACACAGACTGCGGCAGAGGGGCACATGACGGCCACTGGCCATGGGAACCCTACTATTCCCTGTAGGAAGTGTGCTAAGAAGTTTCATACGCAGAGTGCAGTAAATGAGCATATGAAAGCAGTAAGGCACTAAAACCCTAGATACCTTATGTAAGAATTGTGTCTAGCATTTGTACACACCATGTGCTCCTTTGTGATATCCATCTGCAGCGGTAAATCTCAGAGAAAGATTGAAAGATGAGTAAGAAGGAGGAGTGGGTGGGGCTGAGGGTTGAGGAGTAAAAGTTGGAGCAGTTGGCTGGGGACTTTTAGAGAGCGGACACTTGTGGTGACATGTCCAGAGGTCGGACTCCGATGAGATATGCAGTCCTTGCGGTGACTGCACTTTGCCCCATGACAGGGGTGCAATGAATGCAGAAGGTGCAGCAAGGCTGCCAAGACCAAGAAAAGCACCCGTCACTCCTCCAAGGCTATCCTTACCTGCCATACATTGACCGGTAAGTGTCATTCCCACTAACTGCACTTCTTCTGCACTTCTGGGGCTGCACGAAACTTGCACAGCAGAGACGTACTGTACCTAGGGTGTTCCTACATCTCTTTGCGCACGCTAATTTTAGGCGCAGCATGCACAGCCAGCCGTTGTGCTTTGGGGAAAGAACTTGTACAATAGCTTGGCTTGCACATAACTCCGTACCTGAGATACCACAATTGTCGCTCTTCGAAACCGACGACCAGTAATGCATGATGCAGCACGACGTTGCCTGTCAGCAAGTGTCACAAGGCTGTGGGGTCCAAGGTCCAAGGCCCAACACCGAAGGAACAAGGCTGACGACCTGATCAAAGAACGACTTCCGCCGTGCTTCGATCATTCCGTCTCTTCTCCATTACCACAAACTCTCAACCACGAACGCAATGCCGCCATTCAGATCTTTGCCCTTTCGACGCCCAGGACTGTTCTGGAAAAGGCAGACCAAATCACACGTAACGAAATGTTGGTATCCGCCAGCTCTCCGCTAGTGGAGCTTACTTGTCGTCGTTCTATTCTGCTGGACTTCTATCGCCATTCTGCAATACCTTTTGCACAAAAGCCAGACTGACGGCGGCATCATCTTCGCGGCGGAAGTCAACAGCCTTCCTCTGCGCCAGACTTTCTGGTTTCTCTACTTGCCTACGATCATCGCTGTCTTGATCAGCATATTCATGGTTTGGATCGATCACGATGCCAAGCGCTTCGAGCCTTATCGTCAACTAGGTTCTCCGCACGGTGCCCTAGGCAAAGACTCTCTGCTGCCGCAATATCCATACGAGTTCATGTTGTTTGTGCCATTTCGTTCATTCAGAAGGCGGTTGGTCATCCTGTAGATCATTCTCGATCCTTGACTTGCAGAGAGCAGGCACTGGCTGGTATTCTGGACTTCCACAGCAACCCTGCTTGTGACGCTTGGCATAGTTCCTTCCCAGGTCGGTATCTTCTCCACTGCGAAAATCAACCGTGAAACAGATGCCGATTTTCAGATATCCAAACAAGCAGTGTCACCCTTGTTCCAAGATGGTGCATCCATTGTCAGCTACGCGCAGTCCGTGTATGGGATTGTGGAGTTGAATAAGACACTGCCACAATACACAGAGCTGAGCTTCACCCTCGCACCCTTTGCTCCTCGAGAGGCTCAAGGAAGTGAACCTTGGGGTATCTGGAAGGCCAACACGTCACTGTACAGCCTGGATTTGCAGTGCCAACCAACGTTACCCGAGATCACGTTCCTCTACAGCGCTCTGGTTGACCTTGTATTCTTCAACTTCACGCTTCCTTTTGGCTGCAATATCGTCTACCAAAATGTTTACAATAACTGGGTTGGGCAGCAACAACCTATCAGGTCCAAAACCTGGTCGTCTTACGCTACCTACAGAACGTACAGTTCCTGGTTCCTCGGTGACAATGGGATAGATGGCCCTGTCTTAGGTCCAGATATCGATCGCTGTCTGAGTCTAGGGAACGGCACATTCTTCGCGGCGATCTATCGCAACAGACAGACAGAAGACGATCCAAGCAACCCCATGACCGCGATCTCCTGTAAGCCTTTCTACTACGAGCAGGCGGTAGAGGCAACTGTAGACATCAAGACTCGTCGACCTACCGAGGTTATCGCCCGAGGACCGAAGGAGCAGCTCTCTGCCAGTCTCTTCAATTCTAGCATTTTCAGTCACGCTCTAGCCAAGGGTTCACAAAGTCCCGGCGTCGATCGCATCACTAATGGCATCAAGGAGGCCAGGAATGGCGACATGCCAGGCAGTACAATGCCTTACTACCTGGAGGGGCTTGATGATCGAGATATCACATTCTTTGAAAACTGGGAGTACGAAGACAACAACAGCAATGAGCTTAGAGACTTACATCCTTTGAGCGGACTGGTATTTGCGATGTCTAACGACAGCACAGCAGCTTTGCTGAACCACTCCACTCTAGGAACAGCGTATGAGTCTGCGTATAGGCTGCTATTCTCCCTTACAATGGCCGGGATCCTCGAAACGGATTTCTCTTCGACGACCGAAGACACGACTGGTCGCACTGTCGTCCATCTCGAAGCTGTGATACTTGAGGCCACGTTCACGTACACTGTAGAAAGTCTGCTAGCTATTGTGTCGTTACTTATGGCAATCCTGTTCTACTACGCCACGACGAGTAGTAGTAGTAGTAGTAGTCGTGACAGACTGCACGATGACCCAGGTATGTCTTAGAAACAATTGGGTTGGCTTTTGACTGACATCTCAGGATCACTTGCGGCCGTCATGTCTATGACTTCAGACTGTGTGCCCTTGTTAGAACAGTTCGAGGTGCTGGATTGTTGCTCGAAGTCTGTCTTTCACGAAAGCGTTAGTGGTACCTCATACAGTCTAGGCAACACTCAGGAATTGCAAGGGTGAGTAATACCGCAGCCGTATTTTGGGATGGGTCATAACAGTGTCGAAGCGTCATTCAGATGGGATCTACCGTGAGGCAAGCATCCAACATTGAACAGAAGGCTGCCACAAGCTCGAAACAGGGTCCCCACTTGTCACAGCCCACGAGACCTTGGGAGCTTCGTCTATACACCGTCATACCAGTCGTTGCGTTGTTTGTTACCATTCTGGTAGTCTTGGCTGTGTTCTTCAGTCGAGCCCGCGGCTCAGGTTCGAATTAATTCTCAAAGCTGCCTAGACCTTGTTTCCTAACAGTGATCAGGTCTCCCTGTACCATCCGCAAATCGCTTCATCCAGAACCTGGTAAAAGGCTATCTGCCCACCACTACTGCTACTCTCATTGAGCTGTTGTGGATATTATTCACTCGCCTGTTCTGCATGCTCCAGCCCTTCGAAGAATTACGACAGTCTAAAGCGCCGGCGTCTAGATCTTTGTCCCTTAACTACGCGACCCTTCCTCCCCCACTCTCCCTGTTCAAAGCCATTCGAGCACGACATCTTATGCTGTCTAGTATCTGTGCAATGTCGCTGTTGTCCAATCTGCTGGCGACAGCCTTCGCTGGTCTTCTCTACCAGAAGGTGGTCTCAATCGGTAGACCAATGTCATTCTCTCCGCCTTTCAAAGCACATTTTCTCAACATCAACGGATCCTCCGGCCCAGCAGCAAGCGGACATGCAATTGACTCAAATTCCGAGTTCTCGGGAGCGTACCAAGGTAACACAGGCGATGCTCAGTTCCTTGTGTCAGAGTCCAATCATACGAGAAACACATCTCTCCCATCCTGGGTAGGCCACTCCGCATTCTACATGCCCTTCATGGATAGTCAAATATCAAAGGACGGTCAGGTCTTTAGGGCCAAGACGACATACATCAGCGTCCAGCCAAATTGTAAGAAGATGTCTCTGGGAAAGGATTATCGCTTCGTCATGAGCAACACTGGGCCTAATAAACAGAATTCGTCCGATCTGGTCGCAACAGGCATTTCAATACCTTTGGAAAAGAGCCAGGGCCAGACGACTGGATCTACAGAGCACCGAAAGAGATCTTCGAACTGCAGCTTGACGGCAAGAATGGTGATAGTGTGACTTGTTTTCATTCACAGTGGTTTGGGGGTGAACGGATCGCCGAAAGCATAGGGTCCAGCAGCTTGCTCCCAGGAGAACCCATTCCAGGCAACCTGGCCGCCGAGCTTCAAACGTCTCTAGTCGCTGCTGTGAACACCTCTAGCTACGAAGATAGCGTCTGCAGGTCTTCTGTAGCCCTCGGTTGGATGCGTCGACCAGGCTCCCGATGTACAGACGATTTGCAGGTAAATGTACATGTCAGCGGATACCAAGAACCGGATCAACACAACACGCTCATGGTCACTTGCCAGCCGCGACTCATCACAGGCGAGGCCACGGTTTCTGTGGACAAGCGAGGCATCCTACTCGAAGAGCCCAGCGATGTCAAGCCACACGAAAACTTAGATGTACAGAATCCCGAACAGCTTGAGCGCAAGCTCAATGTCGTCTCTCAGTCCAATCTCTTCATCTTCCGGTCGCAACGATCAGGTTGGCACAACGACTCCTTTGCAAGCGAGTAACTTTCATACTTCACCAACAGAGTTGCAGGGAACCTGAAGCTGACTGATCCCAACGAATGGCTGCCTACCTTCAAAGATGTCGAGCAGCCTTTGAATGAAGCATACACTCGTTTGTTCGCCATTTGGCTGGGCATTAACAAGGAGCTTCTACTCGAGCCTGCCACAAACGCGACGGCACAGATTGAAGTCACTGGCTTCATGGATGAAGAGCGACTCTTCTTTACGGTTTCGCTGTTCATCATCTCCGAGATCATCCTGGGAACTTACATCGTCGTCGCAACATTGTTGTTGCTCAGACGTCCTGGTCGCTATCTTTCGCGCATGCCGACCTCTATCGCGGCAATCCTTGCACTTTTCGCATCCAGTGCTGCTGTCAAGGACTTGCAAATAACGTCGCACATGACCAACAAGGAGCGAGCAAACTATCTCAAGGATCTTGATCATCGCTATGGCTACGGCAGCTACATCGGAGGCGACGGCGCGGTGCATGTCGGCATCGAGAAGGTTCCGTTCGTGAACTGCATGAAGGAAGTCACGTTCAAAGGGAGTCGAGTCGAGAGGGAGCTACGAAAACGACGAGGCGCGGCAAGCACAACTGAGACTGACTCGAGGACGCCAAGTTTCCATTCTGACAATTCTCCGCTGCACGACGTGGGAGAGGAACAAATCGAGTCGTTCCCACCGAGCAGCTCCGCTACCGTCCCGTCAACGAGTTCTTTGTACACAGCTCCTCAAGCGCACGAACGTGTCGATGATGCGCGGTATGGTCAAATAGCACACACGCAACAATTCATGGGCGGTGTTGTAGCACAGCCACCCATGTTGGGGTATACGCCATTCGCAAGCTACGATCCGGATGAACGTTTGGTCTCGCCGCTGGATGAGGTCGCGCTCAGTGAGTTTGACTTCGTCAGTGACAGCCCAACACTACCTCGAATCACTTCAGGGACGCTGATTGAACGTGATAGGATAAGGGAGAGATCTACGGTCTCGAACGAGACGCAGTATTTGCGTGCTCCGCGCCTTGATGAAGGGGGAAGTGAAAGTGCAACACGCACGCCCACGGATTCCCACGATCAGTCGCGTTGAGGCTAGCGGCATACGCCTGTCTTCGACTGCATCACTAAAGATGACCTTGGAATCTTCGTTATAATTTGCGATATTATTCGATAGTTGGATGCTCCACAATATGATATAATCGTTGCCATAATGTGCGGACCCCCCAACCTATGACGCACTATCAATCAGACCAGGCACGCACGTCACATGGATAGAAGCTAGAGCCTAGAAGTAGATCTTGTCTCTAACCTTCGCGGGAAAATTCAAGAGCCGAAAAACTCTTAGAGTAGGCGGGCGCTGCACTAGAATATCGCTCCATATACTTTCTGTTTCGACTCCTGAGGCAGCAATGTTGTGGGAAGTCATAACCCTTTGCAAGACTGATCATTGAAGGTCTGTCTCTATATACAGGATAGTAATGCGTTATTTGTAACGCGATGATTCCAAACCTAGGAGTCTCCTATGATTGGTAACTTACTAGTAGCAAATCAGCCTATCTAAACTTATTATTAACTGCAATTTTGAAAGAATTCAAAATGGTTAGCACTTTGTGGAGTTATAGTGTTGAGGAGGAAAATGTGCTTTGGTGCTCGCGTGCAGTGACCCAGTAGGCTCGGTGGATAAACAGTTAGAGTAGCTTTGAGATCAACCACCCTTGCTTGAGATACAGGTACTAGCTTGACCAGATTGCCGATAGTGGTTTTCCAACCCATTCTATCTTGCCCTTGCCCTTGGCAACACTAGCACAAAGACTCTAGCAGCTTTGTCTATTAGAGGCGAAAGCGTTGCGGCAAAACTCGAGTCCATTGGTGTACCTCATGTAACCAACAGTTGAGGGATCGGCAGCTCCATCTGGGTTCAGCTGGGCCCAACTGGCTATGTACCAACCGCATCTCGAAGTGGTCGTAGCGTAAGCGTTGGTGAGATAGCTGGACTTAGAGGTGGTCCATCAGGCGTCGTCTAGGCAGGGAAATGCTACAACGCCGCCACGGATGGAATAGTAATTGATGTCGTTTTGATTTCTTTTGTTGGTTCCAATCTGGTTCTTAAGATCATGGACAGCAGCGTCAGTATTGCCGTGATCCAGTTCGATGCCGCAGCCGCAAGCAGTGTCCCAGAATCGCTGGCGCTTCTCCATGGATGACCGAGGAGTGGCAGTGTCCCGCAAAGTTACAGCACTGGCGAGAGGAACGCCATCTCCAATGCGTTCGTGGGCTTCGTTGCCGCTCTCGTCAAGATAGGTACGATAGACGCCATCTGGAGTGTCTGTGGTATGACATAGGGTACAGCGAGGGTTGCCGGAAATAGCAAAAGTAAGGAAGACAAATGGATTTTGAATGATGCAAAGTTCTTCCGGGAGTCAGTTAGAGGCAAGGGCGATGAGAGGTATTGAATGCTGATCGATAACTGGTATTGTCTATGAGTATGAGCCATTTATACATACATGAGACTTCAGTATCGTTCAATCGTTCGTCCTTCCAGACCGTGATCTTATGCACTTACTGTTCTAGACCGCGGCAATAGCCAACCCTATTGGTATGAGTAAGGCAGGTTGATAGAGTCCCTTCTGCCTAACGCGGATCGGAGGTTAGGGTGGATGAAATCCTGCGAAGCAATTGAACAGCCACAGTCAAGTGACCACTCGGCTAAACAGCTTCCACCTCCGGATGCAAGACCGCACGGGCTCTGCTAGATGATCTCTTTGGGCGCTTGTTCGTTCACCGTAAGTTTGCCTTGTTGTACAAAATCATAATCCAGACAAACAATATCGTCTCCTGCTCTTTACCTAGCTACCTCAACTAATGAGTGCACCGCGTGACTATCGAGTTCGTTCTGTAACATCACCCTCACCTCCCCAGTCACTCATGTAAGCTTCATAGCCATGAATGGGGTACCATCACCTGGCACTTTTGGCGACAGCATAGTTACTAATTATAATGGCAAGTTTTGTCCTTCACGTCTTTTTTGATTCTTTTTCAGGCCATGTAAGAAGATGCAATCGAGATTTGAGCGCCAAAAATGGCTTCTGTGAACACGCCGTACGCGCTGAGACGGTGAGAGCTAATAAGTATGTGAATTACAGTACAGAGGACCCATTTCACAAGAGCACTGAGAGAGTACCAGCTTGACCTATCTTGCCGTAGTGTTACAGATTCGAATCGATGTCCATGGGTATTCCATGTCCTCCCTTCTTCACGCTCTTGTGATTTGGATTCTCATATCCCCAATACTCGTAATACTGATCTGCTGCTGGCCGTTGTTTGATATTCGGTTTATGGCCCTCTGGCATTTTCATGACCTCGACATATTTGTCCATGTCTATCGTGTTCCTCTTTCTCCAATCCGTCAGGCCATCAAAGTTGACACATTTCTTGTTGATAGACATGTCCGGGAATGGATACTCTTGCGTCTCTACCCAATGCAGTGGTATTAGATCCAGATTTGCATTGCATTGGATACCTTGCAGAAGAATGTCGATGCAGTGGTTGATATGAATCTCGCGCTGTTTGACAGTGTGCACTCGGGCCTGAGACTTATTGTAGTACTCGCCGTACGCAATGTGCCGGAGCGAGTTCAAACAATGGACGTGATGGTACACATCAAAGATGGCAGCATAGGCGTCGTCACCCAGGCCCCATATTGTGTCTTCAAGTTTGGCCACGGTCGAGGGATCAACGTTCATTTTCGTCAACTCAGAACGGGTTACGGGATAGACTCGTGTCAGCTCCCACTCATCCCATATGGCATCGGCTGCTGGATTGGGTTGCTGGCGTGCAACAGATACGGTTCCCCGGGGATTATAAAATGAGCCGTTGATTTTCCGGGAACTTGGAGCTAGATCAAAACGATCCATGATGGGGCTGTAAGCGGATATACGGCGATAGTTGGTATTGCGGCCGTGGTGGTGGTTGTAGAGCCAGCTACCGAACAATGTACATGAAGTGAGGAGCGCCATGATATTTAGAGTCGTGAGAAGCCACAACCATGGTGGTGTAGAGGGTTTCTGGCGTTCGAATTGGCTTTCATCGCCGAGACAGCGTTTCGCTTCATCTTCATCGGAATTTGGGCATACATCGCAACTCTCCTCTGGAGACAATGCCTCGTACGTGGATTTCGGGAAGAGGTACATGCCTCGAGGCGGGTGTAGAAAGTTCGACGACCGTTGGACTGGAAGAGAGGTAGAACTTTGCCAGACCTGACTGCCAGGATGCTATGTGATCATGTACGTGATCACATGGTCGACTCGATTACATACATATCACGCCATCAGCAAGCCAGAGCAGGCAGTGCACACTTCCTTTGCCTCAACAGGAAGGTAAAGTGATTCAAATTTTACGTTGTCATCATTTTATATCGGTGGTCAAGCCGTTCATGGTGATGTACCTCCTGACCTGCAGTATAGTGCGGGTTAGTCGGCCTATTGGAGGGATCCCCTTCCGCAATAGGTACTGGAACGGGCACGAAACGCCCACAGAGGTTCTGATAAGCATTTCCAAGCATTGGTGTACTCACGTAGACTCAAAGCTTAGCTGCGGCTTCAGATAATACGACCTTCCTTATCAAGCATTAGTGGTTCGTATTTAGGGTCTTCAGGCCAGCAGGTGCGGGGTGAAAAGGCGGCAGAACTGGGGCCTGACATAGATAATAGGATACTCTCAGATAACTGCTGACAACGCATTGGGGTATCAGCGGTGTGCAAACATACATATAAGTCGCGACAGCAGACTTGATGTTAGGTCTCATCACAACAAGTCCAAACTACCATTACTTCCATCCCCAAGATGCGCTTCACTAGCATTACCTTCGGCCTCACAGCAGTTCTTGCTACGTTCGTCGCTGCCGCTCCGGTCGGCAATAGTGATATAGCCAAGCGCATGCCGACTCCCGAGGAGTTTGATGCCTTGAACTCAGTGCAAAAGCGTGAGGTGTACAGGGCGTGGTACCGCGCAACCAACATCATTGCCGCAAATGACGATGACTAAATGTATCGAAAGGTTAGTTGGTTTGTTCCTACCTCTCCGCCGCGACAAGGTAACGCTTGAGGCCTGAATCGCGTTAACGTTAATCAAGGATTGCTTAGCTTAAGGTTTCTAGTCTTAGTTGTTGAGGAAATTTTCTCAAGAGCTGAACTAGCTATGTAATAGAGGCAATTCAGAATACTAAACCTGGTTTGTGGCAAGATTGAGTATAACATAATCGTACTATACTTTATGTTTCGGTTCCCGTCCTTTGACTTTGTCCCCCAAGCCCTGACGAACGCCCCTTTCTGACTAGCTGCTCGCATGGTTGTCAGCCCGCTCCTGCTGGTCGGCAAGCAACCTCAAATCAGCCGCCCACCTAAGCGGCGGCAAACCCAATAGATCCCTCGTCACCAGGTACTCATTCTGCTCCTTGACAGACTTCGCCAGTATCAAGTCTGGATTGCAATCGAAGTGCAAAACTCAGCCCGCAGACATAGTGCGCATTCCATTTTGGTCGGGAGGTCTCCGCCACAGCCTCTGATGCTCGAGGCCTATCCCGAGTATGTATCGTAGATGATTGTCGGCTACTTCTCCAATGATTACGAAACCCAGAACACACTCACCGTCTCTGTCAGTCAGGTAGGGATTGACACGGTAGTCTTCTGTGAGTACAATGCTCACTTTGCCATCTGCATATGTGTCAGCGATGTCCACAGCACGTTGATACGTTGGGACAGACCTGTGATGACGGGCGACATCCTTGGAGAGATCAGCCGTAACGCTCGAGGCTCGGGACTTACTGAATAAGACGATCCTTGTGGAGTCATTGTATACTTTGTGAGCGCATCTGGTTGAATTGCGCGATCGCCCTCAGGAAGAAGTTGCACGTGGTTCGTGGACCATACCTGGCGTCCAATATCTGATGTCGATGATCACAACGTGGTGAAAGCTGTCCGCCTAGTCCTCTGGGTGATTGGTCTACACTGTGCGTACATTCGCATCAGACTCCTCAGGTCAGTTGCCACGCATGCTGGCAACTCGACTCTGTGTCTTGATGCACTTTGACTAGATGACAGTGGTGAGGAGCATAAGATGACGGTGCACGTTGATCCCGGAGCTGTGCTGCTGGCGTACTGGGTATTCGCTAGAGTGTTGACGTGCTGTTGCGCCATTGGACGGTGCGTGCATTTCCACAAGGCACCGCTTGAGCAGTATTCTTGTATCGTAGATGTCAACCTCTCATCGGATCCCGTGCGTGTCCTCGATTGTTTACTGAACGTTGCTGCAGATTTCTGTTGTTCGGAAGTACTCCATGCGTTCTGGCCTGCTCTGTTGTGGTATGACTCTCTGCGCGATCGATGGTTTCCAAAAATTGCCTAATTCGGTAACAACACCACCAGTCATCTAACAAGCGCACTCTTACACCTCAGTGTCATCAGTCCAACATGGCCAAGTCCCCGGACCTCACGCTCTTCTTGTCACCACCGCAGCCTCGCGCTCGGCACCCCCAGGTGAGCTGATGCAAAAGTCCGAGGCCTGGGCGGTCTGGGAACTGCCGAAGACCCCGTGATTTCGATGAGCCGAGGCACCGCTCAGCAACCCCATCCTCGTTAAAAGCTCTGGGGTTTCCGCCTCCGCATCGCTCAGCGTTCAACGTCTTCTCTTGCTGATCTTGGTGTCTTTTCTCCTCAATTTTACTGCATATACACCGCACATCATATACCATCACATAGCACCGCAAAGATGACCGAACGTCTCAAGTCCATCGTTGCTCAGATCTCGCCCTCCACCAGCGGCCTGTCCGCCATGTACGCAACGGCCTTGTTCTCTCCCGCACAGCATTGCTAATACAAAACAGCACCACCAAGAACCCCGACGATGTAGTCATCACCCTCGCCATCCGCACACCTCTCACAAAAGCCCACAAGGGCGGATTCAAGGACACAACGCTTGATGGACTGCTCGTCAAGACCCTCAAGCAGGTCGTCGCCCAGTCGAAGCTCGACCCTGCCGTTGTCGAGGACATTTGCTGCGGCAATGTCTCAGACGCAAAGGCCGCCTACTACGTCCGCGCCGCTATGCTCGCCGCAGGCTTCCCCAACACCACCTCCGGCTCCTCTCTGAACCGCTTCTGCTCCTCGGGCCTCAAGGCCGTGCAGGACATTGCCAACCAGATCGCCGTCGGCGCCATCGAGTGCGGTGTCGCCATGGGCGCCGAGAGCATGACACAGGGCGGCGACCGCCTCGAGCGGCCCTTCGTCGACGAGATCCTCAAGAACCCCGAGGCCGCCGACTGCATGCAGCCCATGGGCCAGACCTCCGAGAACGTCGGCAAGGACTTCAACATCTCGCGCGAGCGTCAGGACAGGTACGCCGCTGAGTCGTACCGCCGTGCCGAGGTCGCGCAGAAGGCGGGCTGGTTCGACGATGAGATCGCTCCTATCACAACCACCATCAAGGACCCCAAGACCGGCGAGGCGAAAGAAGTCACACTCACAAAGGACGAGGGCATCCGCGCCGGAACCACATTCGAGTCTCTGCAGAAGCTCAAGCCCGCGTTCCTGCCCCACGGCGACAGGAGCCACGCTGGTAACTCGTCCCAATTGACCGACGGCGCCGCTGCGGTGCTCATGATGAAACGCTCCAAGGCCGAGGCGCTCGGCCAGCCCATCCTCGCCAAGTACGTCGGTGCCACCGTCGCCGGTCTGCCGCCTAGGATCATGGGTATCGGCCCCTCGGTCGCTATTCCCAAGCTGCTGAGCCAGTTCAAGCTTACACTCGACGACGTCGACCTTATCGAGCTCAACGAGGCTTTCGCTTCTATGGCGGTGTACTGTCTCGAGACATTGAAGATCGACCACAACAAGCTCAACGTCAGGGGTGGTGCTATCGCGCTTGGTCACCCGCTGGGTTGCACAGGTGCGCGCCAGATTGTCACAGGTCTGAGCGAGTGCAGGAGGCAGAAGAAGAAGGTTCTGTTGACTAGTATGTGCATCGGTACTGGTATGGGTATGGCTGGTTTGTTCGTCAACGAGCAGTTGTAAGCTTTGTGGGTGTGTTTTGTTAGCGTACGAAAAGCAACAATGTACATGTCACAAAGGAGTCCGCCTTCCCTGATCACGTGTCCTTTCCCTCCATGCATACAAAGTGTTCCTAGGGTCTCCGTCTTGCTTCTGCATCCATACTTCAACTTTCTCATTATGTTACTCAAAATGCAAGTTTATGCAGCACATGTCTTTCTGCGACCTGTCTTTCTGCGACCCGTCTTTCTGCGACCCGTCTCAAATCCACTACCAACATGTCACTGCTCCGCCGTGTCTTCCAGAACTCGAGACTATCACCGCACTTTCCACGAAATGTACCCATGTGCTGTACGAACGACTCGGAACGGCCAAAACACGTTCGGCATCGTCCGATGTTGCTTCCTTCGTCACAAAATCTATGGAGGTAAAGTCCTCAACGATGCGACCGATGTTTTCTGCTTCCAAAGATCGCCTTGAATCTAACATGTTGGCTGCGCTCAACAATTTGCGATAGGTCCAGTCTTCGAATCAGGTCAGGCACTTCTCATGCCGTTTCAGCACTGAGGTGTCACGTACATCATCTTCTGTCACTTGTATCAATCTCTAAATAGCCACTGCGTTTCTTCTACCCACAACCACTCCTCTATCTTTCTTCAAAGTGGATCCTATCACTTTTGGTGGTTGCGTGGGTGCTCTCCAAAAGCGTCCACAGAGCAATTGCATGCTCTTCGGTCCTTCCGTCCTTCCAGCAAGCGAGTCTACAAAGTCATTCTGTCAGAATTGATGCCCGCGCCTGACATCATTATCCAGTATCGACTTCGAAACACTGAATTCACTGCGCCTAGCCTGCAGGCGATACGCATATCTTCCATATCTCCTCGAGAAAGTTTTCGAATGGATTCGACTTGAGGCTTCGCCAAATGAGGTGGAAGTTGCCGCATCGCTTGATTTATCTTGTACTAGACCATACGTGAAAGCTCTTGTATTCGTGCCTTCGAAGTATTCCTGGGCTAGGTCTGAGGAGAAATTCCGTGATATTCTCTAGGCTCTGAGGGTTCCGGAGGTATACGATGAGCTGCATGCGAAAGAGCGCCAGATATGGGAAGGTGGGGGAAGGAATTACAGTGCTGCCACTGCATTGGAGAAAGATCTTGGAGAGTTGGGATTGATGGGCCTTATCGAAAAGCACACGGATGGTCCAATTCCGCTCCCCAAAGAAGAGGTGGCGAAGGAATACGAGCGCTATATGCAGCATGCGCAGTGTACTCGTGAGTTATTCGAGTCGAAGCGAGTAGAACGCGCGTGGGCCAGAGTGCTTGCTCAACTGCCAAATGTGCAATTCTTTAACATCGAAATTCGTGAATTCGACGGTGGCCTCACGGAACAAGATTGGAAGAAAGCAGGATTAGAGAACCAGATGCACTCGCACGGCCAAGATCGCCTAGGACACAGCCATGCAGTGTGTCGACGATTGCACGCATCGGTCGGGGAAGCGCTGCTCAGAGCAGCCGTTGCAAGTCTAATTGCGGCGCAATCCACTCTATCGTGGCTGGTTATTGAGTGCGCCATCGACGACGAATACACCTGAGCGAGGGATGGTACCTTGGACAACCTGGACATTTCTCGGCCCCAAAATCTGGTCTTAAACCCGGTCGGAGCCGCAAGACAGGATATGGAGCAGTGGTCAGATGAGTACAAGGGTGCTGCCAATGTGCGGTGCGGCCGTGCACTGGTAGGTCTTCTCCAGAAGTGCAGCTCGAGCCTGGCCGCGCTAAAGTTTTTCCCTGACAGCCAATATGGAGATAACTACCTCGTTTGGCCGCCCGCAGCCCCAAACCAGCCTCCGATACTGCCAGCTCTTGAGGAACTCAAAACAGGCACGAGCCTGCATCTGTCTGCAATCTTCCAGTATTTGCTTCAATGTCCTTCTCTGGATTGTTTCAGGCTTGAAGGCTGTGAGGGCGTTGACTGGATGTGGCGCGAGCTGTTGGACGCCATTCGCAATCATCCAAACCGGATGCTGATCGACTTTGATGAACTGTCATGCAACGTGGAAACCCTGGAAGCATGTTCGATAAGGCATGACACCAAAGAGGCAGTCACAATCAAATTTGATGACGACGATCCGGACGCGAACCTGCAGTACGGGCTGGGTAACTACCTGTCGGGAACAGGGCAATGGGATGGCACGTTGAGCATGTGGTTTGGAGACTGAGGTCCTCTTACTACGTGACCTACGAGGGTTGTGTTGCTTATCATCATGTTTGCCATATAGGAATGAACCCAAATGGAGTTGTACAGTTCAACGGGGCAGTTGAGGCAAAGGGTGAAGACTCGCCCAGTGATCCACTTGGAGGGCAAAGCCTCAGCAGCAGCCAGTCTACGCGAGTGATGCATAGTATGACGACGTCGCCGGCGGATGAAGGCTTTTCCATAATGCCACAAGCATAGGCATCACAGCTGCTGTGTTGGGAATGCGTGCAACTGCGCTTCGACTTTCAAGGCTTACGTTGTTGGTCTTCCGCACTCCTCTCCCCTCGTCAGATGCGTGGACGTCAGAGCCAGCATGGTCAGAGTGAGCCACGTAAATCTTGTTGCAGAACCGTGCGTACGGCTTGCTTGAGATAGCCGCTGAATGTCCGGACTCCTGCCTGGCTGGTCAGTGTGCGCGGCTTGGTTAACTCACGATCACCATGAAGGAACCCCAAGACGTCTGAAATTCGTACGAAGCAATGTTGCAGGAGCGCTCGAGTCGTGACGGTTGTTAAAAGGTTTTGGTGTGTCATCCGTCACTGCCGAAGCCGCCAACCGTAGTTTCACTGGCCGCCGCTAGCCCAATCAAGTTAGACATGATGAGGCTCTCGCGGGTATAATGCGCCGAACCTCTCATTCCCAAGCCCACAAGAGTTTACCCGGCCGCCACGAAGCTTAAATCCTTTCCCTCGGCGGCTCCACATCGTCGTCACTCCATCTTGGTAATGCGCAGCACTGGTTGGGCGCTCCACGCACACAGGGGATCGAGCTTCACCAGGATGGCAGATGCATCCGACGTCTCCGCATGGAGACCTCCGCACAGAGAGAATGTTCACCCTGATGCTGTGGTCGGGGTAAGAAAGCTGCGTGGGGGACGTATGGAGTCTCCAAGGAATTCAACAATTTGGATGGAGACGTGTGGAGCCCCGTAAAAGTCGGTGCGCGACCTGCGGACTCATAACAGCGCTGTGTTCTCATCATCTCTGCTTCTTTGTCCTCACCCTATCTCTTGCAATCTCCGCCTTGTCGTTGTCGTTGCTGGACCGGCTCTGTCAAGATGGGTATCCTCACCATGGTCGAAGATCGGCCTACGCCGAAGAACGTGTACAATTGGCGCGTCTACGTCTCTGCAATGACGGCGTCGTTCGCGTCTTGCATGATTGGCTACACAACATCCTTCATCGGCACAACAGTATCACTCGAATCCTTCCAGGATGAATTTAGCCTTTCGTCAATGGGGTCTTCGCAGAGAAGTTTGATCCAGGCCAATGTTGTCTCTTTGTTCCAAGCCGGAGCTTTCTTCGGATCCATATTTTCCTACGGCACGGCATACTACTTTGGCCGACGAATCACACTGTGGACTTTCGTCACGATGTTCATCGTTGGTGTTTGCATCACCTTTGCGGCTATTGGAGGCCATCTTGGGCCCATGTATGCAGGACGCTTCATCTCTGGATTTGGCGTTGGCGGTTGTACAATGATCGTAGGTCTGGTAACGCTTTCTGCAAGACCTGGGCTCACGCGTCACTAGGTCCCTATCTTTATTTCTGAGATCGCGCCGCCTGCCATCCGTGGTCGTCTCGTCGGTACATACGAGCTTGGCTGGCAAATCGGTGGACTTGTTGGTACGGATAACAAATCCTGTTACGACTACATAATGCTGATAAAGCAGGCTTTTGGATCAACTTCGGCATGACTCAAAGCGTCCCCTACGGCCGCGACCAGTGGCTCATCCCATTCGCTGTCCAGCTCATTCCAGCCGGCATGGTTCTCATTGGAAGTCTTCTGTTCCTCCGAGAAACGCCGCGCTGGCTATGGACTCGAGGTCGACGCGAGAAGGGTATTGCCAACCTCTGCTGGTACAGACAACTGCAGCCAGACGACACGTACATCATCGAGGAGATCGAGATGATGGACCTTCAGATCAACGACTTGCCCACTGGCTTCATCAAACCCATTCGACTGGCTCTCACCAACAACGCTGTACTGTGGCGCTTGTTCCTTGGTCACATGCTCTTCCTCCTTCAGAACTTCTCTGGCATCAACGCTATTGTAAGTCCAGTGCGCCACGTCTCTTTACTATATTAACAACGTGACAGAACTACTACTCACCCACCATCTTCCGCACAATGGGCGTCAACAACACCGAAACAATCGACTTAATGACCGGGCTCTTCGGCGTCGTAAAATGCATCATGACCATCTTGTGGCTCACCGTGCTAATCGACAAGCTCGGGCGTCGCACGCTCTTCCTCGCCGGCGGCGCCTTCGGCGCAGCATGCATGATCACCATTGGCGCCTTGATCGTCACCGAGCCTGCCGTTGCTGAGGGTGCAGGGCTGTCAGGCCAGGGCATCGCAACAATCTTCATGATCTACCTCTGGACGTGTATCTACATCACGTCCTGGAACGGCACGCCCTGGGTCGTTAACGCCGAGATGTTCAACCAAGCGACGCGCAACGTCGGGCAGGTCGGCGCATCGATGGCGAACTGGCTGTGGACTTTCGTCATTGCGCGAATCACGCCCAACATGGTTGCTGGGATGGGCAAGAACGGTTTCGGCATGTACTTCTTCTTTGGCGGTGTGAGTGCATGTGCGGTCGTGTTTGTGTGGTTCTTGGTCCCGGAGACGAAGAGCGTGCCGCTCGATCAGATGGATAGGCTGTTTGAGATTAAGCCGGTGAGGGGTGCGCAGCTGAGGCTCATGGATGAGTTGGCGACGAATAATGCCGAGTTTGCGAAGTTGGATCGCAAGGATGAGGAGGTTCCCCAGCAGGTTGAGAAGCGGTGAGCGAGAAGAGATGACAATTTGAGACGAATACAAGCTATGATGCTATACTGCTACTCAAACGAAAGCGTGATCAGAGATGCCCTACAATCCTTGAAGAAGTGATATTCTAGAGCAAATCTACCCGGCAATGGTCAGTGACGGAGGATGTAGTATCGTGAATTTGAGCACCGCGGACAACACATGCCAGTGGGAATTGTCGGGTGTTGAGCCGGGCCAGAATTTCGACCCAGCCATTCCATTCTCCACACGTCAAATCACACGCTACTCACAAAAGCAGTCAAAGCAAAAAGAGTAATTCAACACCAACGCTCGACCACGCTCGAAGAACTCCACAAATCAGATAGTCACAGAACTTCACACCTTCGCTCCGAAGAGACCACTGCACCGGTCTCACTGTGCCTAGCTCACAGAAGCTCCAGCACACTCTTCTTCACCATCTTCAGCGGTTTAAAAGGCCGGCACTTGCTAGCCGCACAGTAATAGTCGTCCGAGCAGCACGGTAGATTGCCGTTGTATCCGCATGTTGCTGTGAGATGTCAGTATCGCCTGCAAACGGTGTGGATACAACCCGCTAGGGTTAACTCGTTCAGCACGGCAACTTACCATACAGACCACCGCATGTGGGCTGCGGCGGCGGCGGCACCTCAGCGGGCGTGCCCAACTTGCCATCCGCACAGTTGTACTCGCGCGGATTATAGCACGCCGTTCCGCCGCAAGCAAGCGTTGCCTCGCCGTTCAGAACGGGGCAGAGGAAGTTGCCGTTCCAGCACGTGTACTCGCCAGGCCTGTAAGGAGCGGACCCGCAGTACTGCACCGCGGCGTCCGGAGTAATGAGCTGCAGCTGCGTGTTCGCGTCGCAGTAGTACGTTCCTGCGTCGTAGCACGCCAAGCCACATGCGATCGTGGCTTCACCCGTCTCGGTCTTGGGGCATAGGATTGTGCCGAAGCAAGAGTACTTAGAAGGGTAGAAACGCGCTTCGCCGCACCACTGGAGGTCCTCAGCCAAGGCGAAGGGGATCAGGGTGGTGAGGAGGGGGAGGAGAGTGGTGAACTTCATCTCTGTTGGTTGTAGGCCTGGTTGTTGAGCTGAGATGGGTGAGGTGGGCAACGATGAGGTCGGGGCGATAGACCGTTATATAGTCGATGTGTATGGTAAGGCTGAAGGGGTCAGGCAGCAGTGATCATTTCCTTCGCTTTGTGAGTGCAACTAAGGCTTCAGCTGAGCCTTCTGTCGTGTGGGAGAGTTGCGATTGTGACGCTGATAATGCGTTACTGTTCCTTTTTGTAGCTCGCTCGTGGCCATATCGATAGCCTCCTTCTCGTATCTGCTTGGATAGCACTGGTGATGTTGTGCGAAGATCGTATGCATGACAATCAAAAAGCTGCTTGGGTACTGGACCGGGAATTTCCTGACCCATGTCTCAGGCCCCGGAACCTGATTATAGACACATGCCATGCGATCGCGCTTGCAGTTGTCCTCTGTGATATGAAGAAGGTTGGTGCACGAAGGTCGCGACCAATCAACCGATGTCAAGATGCCCAATCGTGACATCGCTGCCTCGTTACACTGGGCTCCTCACACCAACCCCATGCTTGCAAAGGGCCTCGCTTCGCTCGAGAATACATTCCCCGCCAACTCACACCAACGATCACCATCCCCAAGATAATCAAAAAGCTGCCTGGCAACTGGGTCGGAAGTTTTTTGACCCATGTCTCAGTCCCTGCACCCTGATTGTAGATCTAACGTTGGGCTTTCCCCGATGTAATGACTGCGATAGGCCGCTCGAAATCTAGGTACAACGCCAATGATGACAGTGAATCCTTCGCCCAGGCTGTCAAGATGCCCTTTCTTGACACCGTTGTTTTCTCGCACCATACTCCTCAGTCAAATCTCCTTGCCTATAACGTGTCGCTTCGCTCGAGGAATAGCGTTCCCGCCACCTACCCTTCGCTCACCTCCGGTGAGCTGCCCCCGCCCGTCCACCTCCCCCACCCACCATCCCTTTTCTGACCCATGTCTCAGTCACTTCAATACATCTTGGGTTCTATTTTTAGGCTTCCCCAAGTGTGATCGTCGCGATAGGCCGGTTTGAAGTTGATCCATGACGATGACGGTGGTATGGAGCCTTGCTTCCAGATGAGCTCGTGACCATTCAGCCGGCTCAGCCGCAGTCCCTGCATAAGCACGGCTGACTGAGGGATGCGATTGGCTGTGGCTAGCGAAGATGAGCACCAAAATTGGTGTACAAGTTTTAGCTCTTGAATGCACGATATGCCGTTGATTTTCTCTGGCTTTCATCACTTTCATCGTGGTAGTCCTGTGTTGGCAGCGGAGGCTGCAGGACAGATTCAGGCTTCGCGTGCTTTAATAGCGATGCCAGTTGATGTACGTCATCCTGGTCGTTATGTCGGTGCGGCATTCAAGTTGCGATCTTGACCAAGAGCGCGGTCGTGTGCCTGTTCGTGATCGTGGTCATGTTCGCCATCATGACCATCCAGCCCCAGCATCGTCGGCCTACACTCCATACACCTCATCCGCTCAAGATCCCCATGATCACTTGCAATCTCCCTCCTCTTCTCCAACCTAATCAGGCTCTCCACCAGCCGTTCAAGCAACCACTCGCTCTCACTGACCCCCGCAACCATCGGACTATGTTCACCCAGCCAATCCCAGTTGACAAGTCCCTCTTCATTCTCCGTCTCATTCGTTAGTGAAGCGCCCAGATGCGTGGTTCCCAACACGTGATTCAGGCGTCGCGGCGTCGTATACCTGATCAACCTCGTAAACTCGACCCATTCCTCATAGCTGTACCGCTTCGGCACGTCGAGGCGCAGGTCGAAAGATACCTTCTTGATGCTGAGGGCGATGCGGCGGCTCAGGGAGGCCTGGGTGGGCGTGCGGGTGAGATCGATTTCTGCTTCCTCTGCTAAGGCTGTGATATTAGGATGGTTCGCTTGGAGGGTGTCGGCGGCGAGTTCGACGTCATTGTCGTTGTCGTTGTCGTCGTTGACATTGTCACTGTTGTCGGGATTCGTGGTATCAAACCCTTCTCTCACCCGGCGATTAGCTTTGTGATTTTGGATGCGCTGTTGCAGCCAGGGATTCTTATCGACGAAGGGTTGCCAGATGTCGCGTTTCGGGAGCACGGTGAAGTCAGCGACAATGTTGCTCCACTTTTTGAACTTGGCAACGACGGTGTCGCCAAGATCGGAGACGAGTATTGTCATGGTGGGGACGGAGATGAGGCTCCAGATGACGAAGAAGCAGCGGCCGGGGTTGGATTTGGGCGAGAGATCGCCGTATCCGATCGTCAAGAGGGATATGTAGCTGAACAAGTCAGTTAGCCCAAACGCGGTAACGAACTACGCTGCGTCCTCATATCTCTTCTGGCAGCTTGGAGACAAGACAGGAGCATATGAGGCGCGCGATACCTACCAGAAGTACAAGGCCTGGAAGTACGTCATACCCTGCGTATCCTTTTCTGTCTGCCAGAAGACAACAGCCCCTACACACCATAGGACCAGAAACGTTGTGACCGACCAGAACAGGTTCATCCATCGTTTGTACCTTTTGCTGTCGGCCTGGATCCTGCGCATCGCATCGAATCGATCTTTCTCCTCCTTGAGCAACAACAGACGTGGCTTACGGTCCATTCTAGGCACAGGAAAGTTGCGAGGAAAGGTAGGCGCTCGTGGGACATCGTTCCCCATCGCCGTGCGGTAAAGTCTTGGCTCAGTAGGCGCACTGATCTTCAGCCTGCCGAAATTACTACGGCGGACGAGCTGGTGCTGCTGACGATGTCGGTAGTCGTCGGAATTTGTGGCTGTCAAGGCAAGTGTTTGCTCACGTCTACGCCTGAGGTCTTTCTGGACGATGTGATCCTCTCCTAACTCCCGGGCTGCGCGATATAGCGAAGAAACGACAAGAGCAAGCGTGATGATGCCGCCCACTGCGTATGGGAAGAGAAGGCCTCGCCCAAGATCCGTCGTTGCGACTAAATCTCCAAAGCCGACCGTCAAGATGGTAGCATAGCAACTGTCACGAAGTCAGTGTCGTATGAGAGCATGCTCGCCGGCTTCGCTTACAAGTAGAGCGCGTTTGGAAACGTCCACTGATCCTCTCCAGCATCGGTCTGAATCCTCGAGTATATTGCCGCCCCACCAGCCATCCAGATAAAGAAGAACATGGTCTGCAAGATTAATGTGCGTTGATTGTCACTAAGCGCGAAATGGTCCGGGTAGTGGCCGAGATAGTAACCCAGCATGTTGACCATCAGCAATACAGAACAGACGAAGTAGAAGACAGCGGCAGCGACAGCGTACCAGTATCCCTGAGTGTAGATCTCGAATGGCCGGTTCGGGGGATTGTAGACTTCCATGCAAGCCGTTATCGCGATCAAAAATCCTGAGCTGATGTACCACAAAATGATCGTCGCTGGTAGTGCAATGACATATCGGATCTTTTGCGTGAAGTTGAACAGCAGGAAGATGTTTCCAAGGAAGCCGCAGATAAGTGATCCGACATTGAGCCAGTAGCACCATCTGGGGTCCGCGTAAGGCACTCCGAAGAGATCTGAAACGAACTCGCCGCCCAAGTAGTTGTTCTGTCGCCAGCTGGTCACTAGCGCAGCGATCGAGGAGAGGTTTGCGAAAGGGCCCAGTGCTGCAGCGAGCAAAGGAATGCCAGTTGAAGCAAACCACCAGCTTGTTTCGCCACCAGTCCAACTTTGCCATACTTTCCAGTGTCTTCCGTTGTGTCTGTGTTCATTTTCCTTGGAGGTCTCGCGATCAGGTTCTTGGACATTCAAGACTTGATGTTCCTGTGGCGCTGTGGCGTCACTGCTCGCGGGAGTCTGCGGCTTCTCCACTTCGGCATCCTGTGAAGCCAACGTCGCTGTCATGATGAAGATCTCCGCCTCGCACCGAACATAATGGTTGCTTCGCCGCCCGACAATGTGGAGGGCTCAAGTAGAGATCGGGATGTCAGGGGTCTTAAGGATCGGCGGCCAGTAAGTGCTTATGACCACTGCAATAGAAGTATTCAGAGCGAGAAACAGGTGTTTGGCGGGGAGAGCTGAGGATGTACTCCAGGGAACGTAGATATTGATCTGGTGGCTGAAATCGAAGGTATAGAGGTGCTGAACAAGCGGCGCTATCTCCGGGGCTGAATCATGGAGCTGGCAGGAATAATAAGAAGAGTGAAAAACTGAACGGTACTATGTCGAGGAGTACATGAAAGAAGCGTGATGGCAAAGACAGGGCAGACGTCCAAGTAAAGGTCTTTGCGATTCTAGCAGCAGGTGCGACCTTGTTAGCCGTTGCGTATGCAGGGAAGGAGGGTTCGGAGATGCACTAACTTGACGCGTCACATGTCGAACACCGAGCCATGGGGCTGGCTATCAAATGCATGAGCTGCAGGAGGCTTGCAGTTCAAAACGTAGCAGTTCAAATTTTTACATTCGAATGTATACAAATCTAGGTATCAAGGACGTCATAGCTACTGCTTAAGCTTCTCTGTCAACTCAGGCACCTTCTCAAACAAATCGCCGACCAGACCAACGTCCGCGACTTGGAAGATGGGCGCGTCAGGGTCCTTGTTGATGGCAGCGATAACCTTGCTGTCCTTCATACCAGCCAAATGCTGGATAGCGCCCGAGATACCAGCGCAGAGGTAAAGCTGCGGCGCGACGTTCTTTCCTGTCTGTCCGACCTGCAAGCTGTTGTCCGCGAAGCCACTGTCGACAGCCGCTCGCGAGGCACCGATGGCGGCGCCCAGCGCATCAGCCAGCGGGGGCATCAGCTTGTCAAACTCCTCCTTCGACTTCAGTCCACGGCCACCGGAGACGACCTTGCTTGCTGAGCCGAGATCGGGACGGTCAGACTTGGCGAGGTCTTCAGACACCCACTCGGTCGGGCACTCGGCCTTGGGATCTGTGCCCTCCTCGACTGTGGCGGATCCTCCTTCGGTCTCGGGGGCGGGGAAGGCGGTGCCGCGGACGGTGATGATCTTGGTCTTGTCGCTGGACTGGACGGTCATGATGGCGTTGCCGGCGTAGATGGGGCGGACGAATGCTGCGAGCGTGTCAGTTCCAAGTGTGGAATTGAGAGCGTTCCCCACTTACTGTCCTCGCTCTCGATTTCTGTAATGTCGGAGATCTGCTGGACATCGAGCAGAGCAGCAACGCGGGGCATCAGGTTCTTGCCAAAGGCAGAGTGCCCGGTCAGAACGTGTGTGTACGCTCCCTTGTTGATGTTCTCGACCAGGAGCGGTGCCCAGTTCTCAGCCAGGCCCTACATGTACTGTCAGCCATGCAGCCGCCACACTCGTGCCGACCCGTCTGACCTTGTCGTAAGCCGCATTGTCGACGTAGATGACCTTCTCAATGCCCTTTGCCTTGCCTGCCTCCTCTGCGACCGACTTGCCCCCACTTCCGGCGACGAAGGCTGTTATCGAGCCGCCCAGCTTGGTTCCTGCTGTGATGGCGGCGAGCGAGGCGACGTTGAGCTTGCCCTCCTTGGCCTCGAGGACGGCGAGTGTCGAAGCCAGGCGAGCCCACGCGGCCTGCGACTGGGTCTGGCGGAGCTGCGCGCGAGCGGATCGGAGCACCGAGGTGCGGGCGGCGGCGAACATGATAGCAACTATTCCTTCTCTTGTGGTGTTGCTTCGAGTCTACTACTCCAATACAATGCTATGGGGTATCTGTGGGTGGAGTAGAGGCAATGGCAAAAGTCGCGGGCAAGTTGCGGAGCACGATGACCTCGGCCTGGGATTCTCAAGACAGGGCTCCGTAGACCGGCGGTAACCTGCAATCCAAGCTGCTGCAAGCCAAGCCGGTCACGTGCAGCTGAATCGCGAACCGTCCGCTGCCCGCGAGCATCGCGAACATCAAGTTCAGACGCGACGACGACCCAACGCATCCCCGACGTCCCACATTCATTTGCTGCCGCACAGCCCCCCAACGCAGCGCAAAGTGCTCGTAGAAGCTGCGCGACTTCGATCCCCTCGTGTATACTACGCGCCTGTCCCTTTGCGCGGTAACGCCTGCCAGCCGCGAGCTTGCCCTTCACAGCCATGTCCGACGACGCGACAGCAAGCGCACCCGCGCAGGACCCGTCTCTTGACACCACGCAGGCCAATGCGCTTGAGGGTGAGCCATTGAACACCGCATGACCATTGTTGTGCCCTACTAAGTATTGCAGACACCAACATGGAGGAGCCCACAGTGAAGGAGTCGTCGCGCGAGCCCTCCACGGCCACACCCGCCCCCGTCTCCGACAACCCGCTCGACGCCCCAGACGGCCCGCGCCCTGACGCTGAGGATGCCGACGGCCAGGAGGACGAGGAGATGGGCGGCCTGGACGACACCAAGAAGGAGAAGGACGGCGAGGGCGCCGACGCCGCAGACCCCGAAGCTGCGGCAAAGGCGGACCTGCAGGCGGCGGCGCGCTCACACTTTGTCGCCCAGACATACGCAACCATCATCCCCAGCTACGCGACATGGTTCGACATGCGCTACATCGACTACCGCGAGCGCAAGGCCCTGCCCGAGTTCTTCAACGGCCGCAACCGCAGCAAGACGCCCGCCGTCTACCGCGACTACCGCG
Organism: Didymella keratinophila; assembly: GCA_011058865.1. Lineage (NCBI taxonomy): Eukaryota > Fungi > Ascomycota > Dothideomycetes > Pleosporales > Didymellaceae > Didymella > Didymella keratinophila. The sequence continues at coordinate 54,632 of SWKW01000135.1, read as the reverse complement.
ACTTCATGATCAACACCTACCGCCTGAACCCCTCCGAGTACCTCACCGTCACCGCCTGCAGGCGGAACTTGGCTGGCGATGTCTGCGCCATCATGCGCGTGCACGCTTTCCTCGAGCAGTGGGGTCTGATCAATTATCAGGTGAATAACATTACCACGAGCGACCATAATCTACGACTAACCACCCCAGGTCGACCCCCAGGAGCGCCCATCGAACATCGGGCCCCCGTTCACCGGCCACTTCCGCGTCACAGTCGACACACCGCGAGGACTACAGCCCTTCCAGCCCGGCCCTGGCTCCAAGGTCATCGAGGGAAAGCCAAGCGCAGCCACCGACCGTGCTGCAAGCGCACAGCCCACCGCGAAGTCAGAGACCAAGTCGCTCGCCGGACGCAACATCTACGAGGCCAACGGCAAGGAGGCATCCGCAGAGCCCAAGGACAAGGCCGCGAATGGCGAGGGCGCCGCGAACAGTGGCCCAGCTGATGTCAAGGACCTCGAGGCCGCGGCCAAGGAGCCCCTCAAGGTCATCAACTGCTTCAGCTGCGGCGTCGAGTGCACCCGCGTACACTTCCACGAAACAAAACCGTCAGAGCAGCTCGGCCAGACCAAGAGTGTCGGTGGACTGAAGCGCGATCTCTGTCCGAGGTGTTTCGTCGAGGGCAACTTCCCCGCCGGCACATCGTCCGCCGACTTCACCAAGATCTCGAATCCAGAGCACTCAGCCATCTCCGACGCCGAGGAGAAGTGGACAGAGGAGGAGACGCTCCTGCTTTTGGAAGGCTTGGAGGAGTTTGACGAGGACTGGAACAGGGTGGCCGACCATGTATCGACCAAGACGCGCGAGCAGTGCGTCATGAAGTTCCTGCAACTAGAAATCGAGGACAAGTACATCGAGGCCGACATGCCCCAGGGCGGTGCCGCTACCCCATCGGCCAAGTTCCTCCGCGACTTAGACTACCTCAGCGAGGGTCGTGCGCCTCTGCACCATGCAGACAACCCCATCTTGAGCGTTGTCAGCTTCCTGGCTGGTCTGGCGCCCGCCAACGTCACTGAGGCTGCCGTCGCATCCGGCCGTAGTGTGGGCGAGATGAAGCGCATCCTCCAGGAGAAGATTAACAAGGCCCCCGTCGCACCCTCAGAAAAGGGCAAGGAGAAGGAGGGCGAGTCTAACCCCGCAACAGGCGCAGACGTCAAGCCCGAGGGTGAAGACGCCATGGAAGTCGACACCACAGTAGCCACCAGGGACGCATCATCGGACAGCAACCCGCTCGTCACCCTTCCCTTCGCTCTCTCCGCTGCCCGCGCGTCCGCCCTCGCCTCCCACGAAGAACGCCACATCACCCGCCTCGTCTCCGGCTCCGTCAATCTGCAGCTCCAGAAACTGCAGCTCAAACTCGCGCACTTCTCCGACTTCGAGAAGCTGCTTGCGGCCGAGCGCCGCGATCTGCAGCGTCGCCGCCAGCAGCTGTTCATGGACCGCTTAAACTTCCAGCGCCGCGTTAGAGCGCTGGAAGACGCGACCAAGAAGATTGCGTCGGGTGTGCAGGGCCAGGGTCTCCCAGGCAGTATGAGCAACGAGGATGCTATGGCAGCCCTGGCGGATGCTATAAGGCTGTTTGGTGTGGGGAAGGGCGAGGATAGTGTGGGTGTTAAGCAGGATAGCGTTGATGGGAGTGTCGCGCCTGTCGCGGAGGGTGGCGAGGGCTACGGCAAATTGGAGATCTAGAGTCTTTCGCTCGAGAGAAAGTGCTCTTGTTGGTGTTTTGGCGCGTTAGGAGGTCGTATGGTCCGAACAGACCATGTTTTCTTTGGATCAATTTTGAGCCGTGTATCAGATATCAGAAAGTAGAACACGGCTTTGCTGTGACGGATGTACTAAATGCATGGAATGCTTCCATTTACGGACGACCTCGACCTCGTGGCTTCCCCTCATTCCTTCCCTCGCCTGCCGCTCTGAGTACCAACGCATACTATTCCACCCAGCCCACACTCGTCCAAGTTCCTCCACTCGTCAGCACACGTCGTCTAATTACTCAGTCACTTGATCGATTCCACTCAGCAGTCATGCTTTCTTCGTCCTGATGCACTTGTCTATTTGATCACAGTTCCCCAGCCCCCATTCTCCCGGTCTTCACGGGTTTTGTCCATGGTTGTAAGGAAACGACCGGACACACGCCAATCTCTCGCGTATGTGTCAGGGAGCTGTCTCGCTCTTCCCCGTTCTGCACCTGCTCCAGTTCATCATGTTAAACGTTTACGTTGATCTCAGAACAGGGTCTCTTTCACTCCTGCCTTCTGAGATCTTCACGTGCATCAGCGCATCACATCCCCGGGTGGGTGGTGGGGACGTGTTTCTCGAGCCAAGCGAGGTGTCTCGATGGGCGGGACGTTTCGAGGTATATTGTTCCATGGATGAGTATAGTTGAGCGGCAAGCAAGAGGTGCGGTGTGAGGCAGTTGTGGTCGTGTTGATGGCGGGCGGTCTCCATGGATTGGTTGCGAGACTTCATGTTCGTCCGTGGTTGGAACGAGTTCGGCGTGTCTAGAGTATCTACGTACGACCTGGTGATGAGCAGGTGTTGAGGTCTTGGCTTGAAGCCAATGGTCTTGGGGATGTTGCAGTTGTTGGAGTTACATGTATAGGAGAGTCTCATAGCTACGAGCAAGCGGAGTTGCATTAGTGACGTTTGATCCGATGAGGAGATATGTGGCGATCTGATTTTTGCCAGAATTGCGAGCGATCGAGCAAGGTCAAGTACCTACAATGTTCAATACGTGAGTGTAAAGTGATTTGGTGTCTTTCTGGACGATAGGCACTGGATCAGGAACTAAAATCCAATGCTACTCTAGCGAACACTTGTATGTGAGAAGAGAGACAGAAGAAAGATAAAAGAGAGCACAAGAGATCAACAACATCTGGAATCAAACAGTAGGAGTAATGTGCTGCGGACTGTAGCGCAGATAGATAGGCCCATAAAGATGAGGGCCAGAGGTAGCTGATGTCGACAGTTGTTGGAGTCGATGTAAACAACGATCGACGTGAGTCTATCGGCAAAAAATGTCGTACTTAGGATGTGGACTTGATGGTTCATTCTCCACTTGTGTCATTGTACCTATTGAACTCTCTTCATACATAACCATCACTATTGCACTGTGAGTGTGCACGGACCAACAGGTCGATTGGAAATACAGCTCCGAGCTTCCGCAACTTTTCGAACGGTGACGACAGAACAGCTCCACCACGCCCATCACGACTCTTTCCTTCCTTTTCTCTGTCGCTTCCTGTTCATCGCCATGTTCCGCAGCGCTCCTCGATTAATTGCCCGTCAGGGCGCATTGCGCGCCTCGCCACGCGCCGTCGCTTCTCTCTCAGCACGCCGATTCATCAGCACAGCGCCCCCGGCGCAAAAGAGCAGGAGTTGGAAGAGCCTGGTTGCGCGCCTTGGTCTCGCTGGCGCGATAATATACTACTACAACACCACCGACATCTTCGCTGAGGACCCACGCCAACTCGCACCCGTTCACACCCTCGCCTCGACACAAGAGACTGATTCCGATACCCTGCCAACTATCGAATCTATCACCGCCGAGCGCAAACAACGCCAAGCTGTGCAAAGACACCTCGAGCTGCAGCGCGAGAAGGAGGCCGCACAGGAAGCCGCGCGCCAAGGACAAGCAAAGCAGCCGCAGCTGTCGGGCGAGAATGGAACGTCAGGCACTGAAGTCAAGGGCTCTGAGCCTGAGGGTGCTCAAGAAGGTAGCATCGAGGGCCTTGAGGCCGAGGCTGACCAGCAGGGCGCGTTCAACCCCGAGACGGGCGAGATTAACTGGGACTGTCCCTGCCTGGGCGGCATGGCGCATGGGCCTTGTGGCGACGAGTTCAAGGCGGCGTTCAGCTGCTTTGTGTACTCCAAGGAGGAACCCAAGGGCATGGACTGCATTGACAAGTTCAAGTAAGTTGGGGGCACAGCAAGCTGAGAGGCAGCGAGCAGCGAGAGAGAAGGAGTGTGGTAGGCTAACATGTCACAGGGACATGCAGAACTGCTTCCGCCAGTACCCCGAGATCTACGGCAGCGAGATCGATAACGACGACGAGGATGACATGACCGCCGACGCGGCAGCCGACGTCTCCACACCCACCGCCTCGAACACTTCCGAGCGCAGCGAGCAGCCTGTGCTGTCTGGTGAGACAAACACCGCCAGGCCCAACCCTTCTAGCAACGCCACCGGTGCACCTGTCCCTGCGAATAAGGATTCCAAGACAAAGAGCGTTCCGCCTGCATCGTCGGGACCGCACTCGGCGAAGAAGGTCGAGGCGAATAGGCGCGAGCTGGGTCTTGTGCCCGAAAACTACAGGCCTGAGGAGAAGGCGGTTAAGGGCCAGGAGGAGACGAGTGAGAGCGAGAGTTTGGTGCCCAAGGCTGCTCATGATGGCCGGTAGATGTGAGATTTGAGCACGCTGGAATGAAGAGATAGTGGAGTATGAGGAAGAAGAGGAGTGGATTTATGACGAAGAGTTTGATTTGTAACATATTGCATCTGGGGCATCTAAAAGGTGGGAAGAAGGCTTCACTCTATTCTGTATTAGGACGATGTACAACACCTATGTTCCGAGATACACATAAACCACTACCAAACAATGGACCAGCATTCCTGTGAGATGGAGCTGATCAAACAAACCCACCCGTATCACAATAACAGTCGAGCTGCACAAGCCGCTCAGTAGTCCTTTCCAGTCAGACTTACTCTCAGCTCCAAAAGCCCGGCGATAAAAGCTACCAGCCCTTTGCTACGAAGTACCCTACGAAATACCTCAAGTCTTCAACGGCTCGATGCAGAACTCACATGTACAACCAAATTGATTGGAAACGAGAATGGCACAGAAGCCTCCTAAAACATCGTCAGAAGAGTGCACTGCAGGCGATCCTGACGCTGGGTAGAGGTAGGTAGTGGGGCACGTTGGATGAACTCTTCATCTCGAGAGGATGGGTACGATGAGCAGAGGATACGGCGTCACTGCGCTTCGGGAGGTTCGACAGATCGCCCTGGCGAAGCGGGATATGCCATGATTCCCTCACCGCAGACGAAGCATTGAGGAAAGTAAAGATTGAAATTACAAAGACTAAGTTCTGAGTGGCGATTTACACGCATCTAGATACCCACGTATTCTCCAGCAACCCACCCTTGAGAACATTGGCCCTCGAAGCGCCCGTACACACTCCACTCTCCGTCCACCCTCTGACTTGCTGGAATCACATTCAGCGATCCAACGCCTGCGCCTGACACATTTGCCAATACACGCCCCTCCTCCTCAACAACTCCTGATGGCTCCCCCGTTCCAAAACCTTCCCGCTGCCCATCACGAAGATGACATCCGCCTTCTGGATCGTCGCAAGGCGATGTGCGACCGCGATAACGGTCCTCGCGCCCTCACTGGCCGCTCTCTCGATCGCAGCTTGCACCAACTTCTCGCTCTCGCTGTCGAGACTCGAGGTCGCTTCATCGAGCAACAGTAGCCGCGGTTTTCGCAGCAACGCTCGAGCTAGGCTGAGACGCTGTTTCTGCCCACCACTCAGACTCATGCCTTTGGGACCGAGACGCGTGGCATAGCCGTCCGGGAGAGAGGTGATGAAGTCGTGGATCTGGGCGTCGGTGCACGCAGCCTCTATTTCCGCGTTGGTAGCGGTGCAGACGGAGAGCGCGATGTTGTCTCGGATGCTGCCTTCGTAGAGCGTGGGTTCCTGGCTCACGAGGCTGAGCTGCTGGCGATAGAGGGCTGGGTCGAGGGTGGTTATGTCTTGGTTGTTGAAGAGAATTGTGCCGGACGTTGCGTCGTAAAAGCGCTCGAGCAGGGAGATGGTGGTGCTTTTGCCGCAGCCTGAGGCGCCGACAAGAGCGGCGAATTGCCCAGGAGCGACACGCAGGTTGAAGTTTGAGAGGACTGGTGTGTCGCGAGACTTGTAGGCAAAGCTAACGTTCTTGAAGTCGATACCGACGCCTCCGGACGGACTGCGCAGGGCAGGGTAGGTGGGAGTGGTGCTGTGTTTTGGAGGACGCATGCTCAGGATCCGATTTGCGGCTCCAGTAGCCTGGGCCATGTCTGTTGATAGTCAGTACCGTCTCCGTTACAGATACACGGAGCACTTACTAGGCGCGAAGCTAAACCACATGCCAGCAGCAATGGCACCTTGCACAACCGCAGTGTAGATGACGAAGAAATCGACGATATTGTACTCCCTCTTAGCAAGCAGCGTACCGCCGTACCAGAACGCGAGAGCCATACAGCCAAGCTCAAGGCTGTCACTCGCCGCAAAGACGATGGTCGAGTACTTTGCGCTACCAAAGGCATGCTTGACATGGCTGACCAACAGGCTCTGGTATCGATTTCCAATCATGTCTTCCATGATCAGACTGAGCACCGTCCGGAAAGCACCAACAGCTTCTGTAGCAAACTGACTGCTCTCCTCGAATACCTTGGCGTTCTTCTTCTCGAACTGTATCTCCAGCCGCATGCGCATGTAGCCAGCACCGAGGATGATTGGCATGATGGAGAACAGTGCCACGAGCGTAAGTTTCCACCCGTAGACGAACGAGATGAGCAGCGACCCCACAAGATTGACAACCGCAATTAGAGCGATCGACATCTCTGTCGTCATGAGCTGGCGAAGTTGCATGACGTCGGAGCTCAGGCGCGACGTAAGAGAACCAGGGCTGTGGCCCTGATCATCGAACCAAATGATGCGTTTACGCATCATGTTGTCCAAGTATTCCTGTCCGTAGACTGCTGTCACGGTAACTTCGACATAGTGGAGGGCGTATCCGATGACGAAATATGCAATGAAGACAGCTGCAGCCTCGACACCAAACATGCCGGCCCAGAAATTGCCCCGACTGACGAGACGCTCGCCGGTGAAGGTGAAGACTTCGATGACTTTGGCGAAGATGAAGGCTTGGAGCGGATAGATGGCTCCTGCCATGAGAATGCCGATGGCTGAGATCGAGTAGAGAAACCACTGGCTCCGTTGCTCGTACATCAGACGACCGAAGCTGAGCACCAGACCTCGCTCCTTGTACTCGGGATCTGCTTCGGACACGATGGACTGAGTGTCTTGCACAGCAGGACGCTTGGCGTCCTGCGTATTCACCCGTTCCAGCTGAACTTCTTCAGATATGTTGTTGGCGCCCTCGGGCTCCATTGCCAGTTCCTGAGCGTAAACAAGGCCACGATAGACGCCAGCCTCGAGCTGAACAAGTTCATCATGCGTGCCTTCTTCGACGAGCTGCCCTTTGCGCAAGACTACGATCTTGTCTGCACGCTTGATGGTGGACAGTCTGTGTGCGATTACGATAGTAGTGCGGTTTCTAGAGACGCGATCCAGAGCTTGCTGGACTATGCGCTCCGTACGCACATCGATGGCACTAGTCGCTTCGTCCAAGATTAGAATGGTGGGCTGCTTGATGATGCTGCGAGCAATAGCGATGCGCTGACGTTGGCCGCCAGAGAGCTTGATGCCACTCTCGCCCACCAAGGTATCGTACCCCTGTGGCAGCTTAGAGATAAATTCTTCGGCGTACGCTTCGCGACAGGCGTCCTCCACCATCTTCATCCTCTCTTCCTTTGTTAGGTCTTGCATATCCGTCCCGCACAGACCGAATGCCACGTTGTTGAAAAGAGTGTCATTGAACAGGAATGGTTCTTGTTGTACGAGTCCAATTTGAGAGCGCCACCACTTGAGGTCAACCTCCTGTAAGTTGGTCTGGCCGATTGCAATGGTTCCCGTGCACGTGTTTGGCCCCAGATCGACTTCTTCGTCCTTTTTGGGTTTGTCTGACAGCTCTTTGGGCTTCGCTTCCTTATCGCTGTTCGGCTTGCGCTGCCAAAACCTCTTCGGCTTTTGCGTCTCCTCTTCGCCCACAACAACTGGCGATCGAATGGCACCATCAACTTTCTCAATTGCTGTTGTGCCTGCAAGCTCGTACCAACGCTGCACGAGACCCACAATGGTACTTTTGCCGGAGCCAGACGGTCCCACTATCGCAGTGACCTTGCCCGCTGGAAGCTTGAGGTCGAGGCCGTCAAGGATCTGTACGTTTGGTCGGCTAGGGTAGGAGAAGGCGACGTTGTTGAAAGTGATGTCGGCATCTGCTGTGATTTCCGGCTCCTTGAGACCGGAGATGTCTGGGAGAGGTGCATCGATGGTGATGAAGAGCTCTCGTGCCGCCGTAGCTGCCTTCGCGATTGCCATGATCGGTCCAGCCAAACGGCCGATGTTCATGACAGCCATCATCACTGAGAAGAGAACGCTAGGCCCGTCAGCGATGATTTGTCTTCGAGAAACAGAGTCTTACACAGTGATGTCTCCAACGTTGCCGTGCCCCTCAGATGCACGCTTGATACCGTACCAGAAGGTCAGACCGAAAGTGCCGTACATGGCCGCCATCTGTGGGGCCATCAGGAGTCCTAGGAAAGGTGCGGCTTTCTTCTCATTATTACCAGCCTACAGGGTCAGCACGTCAGTCATCGTGTCAAGCTCATACGACGAGAATGACTGACCTTAATGATTTCAAGCTCGTATTGCCTAGCGAGCTTAGCTTCAGCGCCAAAAGCCACTACGACCCTGATCGATGAGAACATCTCAAACGCCATAGCTGAGGCAGTCTCGAGATGCTCAGCTGTCGCTTTCTGGATCTTGATGAATGGGGGCACGATCAGCCCGTAGACTACCAAGATGAAGGGCAATGCCGCCGAAGCCACCAAAGTCAAAAGCCACCCTTTGACGAAGGATACGACGTATAGTCCGATCGTAAAGGCGAGCGATTGGAAGAGCATTGCAAAGTGCTGCGAGATGGCGAGTTGTACGGTGTTCGAAGACGTTGTGATTCTCGTTGAGACCTTTCCGGGAGAAATGGTGTCAATGGTGGCTACTGGTTGAGCGAAGAGGGCGCGAAGGTATGCTAGACGAAGAGCTGCAGAGATGCGCAGACCGCTGATTCGAATGCAGAGCTATGAGAGGTTCAGCCAAAGACTCGACAGCGACACAACAAAGTCCTACCATCGAGATGTAAGACATTACAAACTTTGCTATGAAGAGGTACACGATGTACAGGGTGAGCTTGTTGACGTCTGATTGGAACTCATCTCTTGTAACGGTGGGTACTGGAAGGAAGTAGTCTGTGAAGGTTCCGACAAGTTGACCTGGGGGCAAGGTCAGATTCCGCTTTAGATTAAAGTCATTGGATACAGACCAAACACAATGTTCATCAATGGATACGCCTGTTAGTCGTCAGTATTTAGAAGCTATACAGATGTTAGTATACTCACTATGCCCGAGCCGATTGATGTGATGCAACATAGTGCAATGAGGAAGTAGTCAAGTGCTGTCCCGTATTTGAATACGCGCTACTATGATGTCAACTCCCTGGATTACAACGCTCGCAGTACAACTTACGACGTAGTTCTTGAAGCCTGCATCTGCATCCTTCTTGGGTTTTGCTGCGGTGGTGTCGGTTTCGGTTGTGTCTTTGGACGCATGGTGCTTGTCGAGTGTGCCGGTGTCAATGACCTGTGCTTGCAGAGCAGCAGTCTCCCCGTCTACACTTGCAGTCAGAGCAAGTGGTTTAGTGTCGGTCATCTTTGAGTCTAGACTGTGGTCAAAACATCGATGATTCCAGCCTTGTTATGAAGTGCACTAGGCAGAAACTTTGCGACGACGCGCGTTGATAAAGGTGCCAGAAATTGGTGCCTGAAGGTGCAGATGAAGTGGCAGCCGTATAAGGCGTATTGCGTGTCTATGTGAGGGCCAAGAGTAAGACGCAGACGCGAAATCGCCGTGCAGGGGTCAATGGCGGTCAAGGCGGACGTATGGATGTGCTCAGCGACGATCTGTAATTGTAGTGAAGGCAATAGCTTGACATTTTATCTACCTGCTTGTTGGGTGTAGTAGGGAGCGTACAGCGTACGGGCCCGGGAGCTTGTAAGATGTGGATTCCTTAGCCCTTGCAGATCACACGCGCTAAGAGACGCCACCACGATTATGTCCCAAAGAGGTCGAGCAGTGCGAAGAATGGATGAGTAAGTCGTCACGTGCGCCTCGCACAGAATCGACCAAATCTGTCGAACTTGATGCCAAGGCACTTGGACGAAATCAGGCAACAAGATTTGTCTTTCGCACGAAGACGAAGCGGAACGTGCTGAGACACACGGTCACACATGGTACGGATCGGTTGCCCGGAGCTCCGACTGCTCTTTCCATCTTGGCGATGACGGCTCGCTTGCACTTGACCTCCTTCCGCTCACCGTTCCGGCGACATGTAATCTCACGTTTAGCGACATTCGAACTGCCTTGATCCCACATTGCCGCTGACGCATTCTCTGCCACTGCAGGCCCTGTACGATACCGGTCACGACGATTCACAGGTGCCCATTCTGTCGATTCTATGAGGGCTGCGTTAAAGCGCCACTGTGATGTCTCAGGAACAGCAACCGCGTACCTGCAGCAGGAAGCACCTGTGTGAGAGCTATGCATGCCTTTCAAGTACATCCCAACTTCCTGCCCATGCTATTTGCCGTCTGACGTCTGCGTCCAATCCTCCTGCGTGTTGCGCTTCGCTATCAACAAACTACTCGTCTAGCAGTCATTTTATATCTATCCTCACCTGAGCTTACCATGCAACCTCTCACACGAACGTTCGCTTCGAGAAATTATCAGCACACGCAGCAAGCGCTTACAGTCTCGGCCGTGTATTAATCATCTTCAGAACCACGTCTTGTACAGATAATGGACTCAACCAACCCCGGACTCTCACTTTCAGTATCTCGCTGCGTTCGCAAGCTGGCTCGACACGTCAAAAGGCGCCATCACAGGACGATCCTCCTGCCGCCAGACCGCTTGATCGCCCTCCTCACATGGTGGGTGAGCTGCCGAACGACGCACGAGCTGCCATAACGAAATTCTGCGAGTCCGTAGCCGTGGCTTATGGGCTTCAGATGTGGGATCGAATTCGCGACCACCTTCGTAACCCTCGAAGCGTCCCTAATCCCTTGTTCACCCGCCTTGACTTGCTCCTTATGGCCGAACGTTACTCGCCCTTGCTCTAGACCGACACCAAGATACGAGCAGTAACTGGCTCGGAACCTTGTACGTAGGCCGATATCGAGAACCGACCAACTGGAGAAGGATATTTCGTACTGCTCGAGAAGTTCGGTTACGCAATCACTTGGGAGCATCTGTGCTTATTCTGCAAAGAGCGCTACTAAGGTCCAGGCCATGTTCTTACTCTAAAGACTTCGGGCATCGGGCCAGGCACACACAAAGACACGTCGAATACAACAAAAAACCCGACGGAGGTTCCAGCGTGGAACCACTTACGAAACAATTCATACGAACCGACCTGACGATCACCCCACGCTACCAATGCGAAAGGCTCCTTCTCCACTGCCAATACAAGATCACCAGCCCGATGTGCGCAAGTAGTCGTAACTTGGACGTATACGAGAAGGTCAAGCTCGAAATCTGCCAGCACTCGAGTGCGGCCAAGGGAGATCTCTCGACTAAAGAACCCCACCCACGTCTTAGACAACTCGCCGAGGCATAAGAATTGATCTTAAAAACGCCTAGCGAAGACTACGACACTCCTGTGAGGTCCCGGCGGGTACGCTGTCTTGATTGGCGCAAAAGGAAGCGAGTCTTGACCAAGCGCACTGGAAGATGTATTTACTGCATGACCGACTGGGAAATCTCCATCGTACCGACTCGAAGTGCCCCCGGCTACTACGGACTTGATATCATGACCTGGCAGAACTTTGGTGACGCAGGAATTGGACCATTCCTGAACCGTCTGATTGGTGCGGCAAGATCGCCGGACAATGAAACGTGGAGAGCATAAGTTGCAACTGTTGACAGGCAAGAGGCGCGCTGGTTTGGATATATAGGGGGAAGAATCAGGAAGGTTTTCTAGTATCCTGGAGAGGACTATATCGGTTTGGCTCAGGAAGAGAAGACTATGTAAGATGAGATCCTATTTCGCGGACAGTCTCGTGTATGCATCGAATTCAAAACAAGCTCATGAGCGAAAGCATCAAGGTGTCCAAGCCTAGGACATGACTAGAGCACCGAGTGTATGCTACTGAATACCACCAAGCTTGATTCGCACACCCATCCGTCATCACAACTTAGTGCTCACGAGCTCTACTTATGGAGCAGCTCCAAGGGCACCGTCAGCTACTAGTAAGAGCTTTACAGTTACCGTTGACGCACGTACTCGGTTTCTGGCACGGAGACGAAGCACCACAAGTCCATCCGGTGCTCACCCAAAGCCAGACTTTGTCCAAGAATACAGTAGCAGGCTATGGTGCTGGTATTGAAGATCCCGCCAAGGTCCACGCGTAGGTTATTCTCGGCAACGATGGAACCGTACCGTCATTGAATCGTGAGCGATCTGGTTCCCAATTGCTCAGCGTGATGGCAGTCGTCTGCGGAAACCAGCTACTACCTACCTTCGTTCTCCCCCTGAGACCGTTCAGCTGACGTGTTGATCAAGCTCTATTGTGTCTGGGGTGACATGAACGGCAACGATGGATCCTATGTTGCTGGCGAGGCACCGATCTCGCTTACTACGACTTGCTACAGCAAGTCTGTCAATGGCGACTCCAGCCATGATGAGAATGACGTGTTTTATGTCGCTTTCCCGGGAGCATATACCGCGCCTGGTGCAAAGGAGGTAAATTGGAACGCGCAATCGTATAGCGAGTTCGAACAGAGCATTCGAGCACTTGACGACAAGTTCATGAGCCGTCTCTGAATGTATCAAAGGGACCTTGATCATTATAGGCCAGGCTGATAAGGCATGCTAGTCGGAGATGAGAGTCAAGATTGCACATTATCGTGGCCAAGGTTGTGTGGGTGAACAGTGCAACTTCTTGTAGCGGATAGAGTGTTCCGTGGTATACAAGTGCGGTGTCAGGGATCCTGTGATGGCTAGATGAATTATTGTAGACGACACATACAAATGCGCATGCTCATAATCCTTAGTAATTGCATCAAGTTTAGTGTTACTAAGATGCCATGCAGTCTCGTGAAGTAAAGACACCCGCGTGGATGACCAGGGCGAATGGGTAGTCAAAGTGATGGAGCAATGCTGTGCACAGTGTTAGCTAGATCAATCACTACCTCTCACCGAGGTTCTCACCAAGACAATCAGCACAAAACAGATATATCCCACCAAGCAACTCTTCAACTGCACACGATGCAACCTGGAACTAACTTTCCTGCAAAACGGAGCCATGTGTGCGAACAAGGCCCACAAAAAGATCTTCGTCCACACTACTCCTTTGTCGCATCTGCAGATGAGGCAGATTTAGAACTGAGCTGGCGCTTACAACACGCTTTGCAGAATTGCGAACGCAATGTACGTGAGCTCCGCCATCCACTGGCGCGTTCGCCTCCTTTGGTAGCAGCCACCCGTGCCGATTATTTCCTCTCCGATGTTGACTTAGACATGGACTCCGATTCAGAGCGCGACAACGCGACTACGAATCGTGAGCTGCGAAAGGATACGTAAGAGAACTCCGGACCCTGGAAGACCCTAAATGAGGACTACGAGCTTGAAAAGGCGATGCATGATTATTGCAAGAAGGAATGGACCGAAAAACAGGAAGCATACCGTAACCGCTATATCTCCAAAGCAACACGACATTTGCTCGAGCTCGGTCTCCACCCATCGTTGGGCTCATTGAGTCTGAATTCGGATCCGCTGAGGCCGCCTCCCGCGAACCTTTGTCTCAGAGCGAACGTCAGTTGCTCCGGAAAGAGAAGCACAACAACATGCGTACTCGCCGTGGTGATATTACCATAGCTTGTGAACTCCTCATGGATCCACCAGTTCACTGGTGCCCTTTACTGACTAAGGCAGATTGGGAGCCAGTGAAGTTGAAGCAGGAGCCATTGCGCCAGTAGAATGAACGGCGAGTGGCAAACAAGGCGCACAAGTTTGCCCGACGGGTAGGATAATTCGCTGTACATTACAAGCCGTGCCTTCTTGTCGGAATCTCGAAGCTAGATATGGCTGCACTTCAAGCTGAGTAGGGCTTCCTAAGCCGTGGAAGATAAAGAAGGTACGTTTCTGTGGTGTGCATAAGGCGTCGAAGCTGCAGTGGGTCGATGTTGAGCATGTCCAGGAGCTTGCACTGCCTGAGAAGGTCGGGTTTAGTAACGCTGTTTGAGCTTGTAGTCTGGTCCGGTCCGTAGGGGTGGATAGAGTTTCCAGGTAGCCCTGAGCAAATTTTCGCTGAACGTCTCGCAACTACAATATCATTTGGTCTCTTGCTATCTTCAGTGGATGCTGGTATTTGCTATTGTGCGTATGACTGTCGTTGATCGAGCCCGCTCAAGGGGAAGGTGAGGCTCAAGGTGCGCATCTAACACTGGTAAAGATGATAAAGCCTTCGTAAGCATGAGTTGGAACGTCTCGTGCCAAATGAGGTCGCAGGTAGGAGGTAGACAGTAAGGACTTGTCTAGAGCGAACCACGTAAACAACGCTAGCATCGACAGGGAAGCTGCGGTTCGCCTCCTTTGAATCAAAAACCTGAGAGCTCCGTGAAACCAGATGAAGTGTAGCAATGCTCACGATTCTCAATCCAATCTCTCCAGTATCTCACATCTCAAGAGCATTGTGGACAGCGCAATGCATCCTTCCACTTCCGCGAGCAGTTGTATGTACTCTCTGAACTGCTTCGTCTCGCGAAACACCCTGTTCTCGCCCACACTGCCCCAGCCAGTCAACACAAAGAATAGGCATCCTGTCTTCTGCTTATCACCATCATTGAGTTCCTCGATAGTCGAAACGTGGTGCAAGGGGAAGTCGTTTTCAGGGCCCCATCCCCCACTCACACCCCTCACGTCCGCACAGTGGTCTAGTGCGCTGGACTGGAAATCCTGGAACCGTCTCATTACGTCGTCTTTCTGAGTTGCGAAGAAATCGGGCGGAAAGGAGGCAAGCATGACCTCCGTTACTGGCGCTTTCAGGACGTGCGTATCGAGGAGAGCGTGCTTAGTGAACCCGGGCGTGAAGACTTCGCCAAAGCGCTTCGTCGCTTCACCACCCAATCTAGGGGTATCGGTCATGAGAAAACTACATTTCTTTCATCTGTTGCACTACCACACAAACGTACTGCCGTTCCACTACTGTGGAACCAACTACCGTACAAGGTCAAAGGGAGAGAAAGATGTGCACTCACGACTTAGCAAATGCTTCATGCTGCTCCAAGCTCTCCCAGTCAAAGAAGCCCCATATCTTGCTGGGATTTTCTACTTCGGTGCCCCAGTATACGCGGGCCGGGCCGCCAGGAGCGGCGATGACTGATGTCCATGCGTCGTGAAGCAATCTGCCGTCCGGTGTGGTTGGATCCATGGGCGTCTTGCCTGTTTGTACACCCATCATGCCGACTTCGACGATGGCCATGTTGAGTATTCAACGACCAGAGAACGCGGGTGTTCGGGGCGAAGTGTGAGATGAGGAACGTTGGATCTGGACTCGATGATCCCTTGACAGTCTCGAGAAGATATGTTTACGGGGAGACAGGCAACAGCCCGCGTTCCCACCGAGGTTCTTATATGACTTGCGGACGCGTCACTTGTGTTCGCAATACGCTGCTGCCAAGGTGCTGGTGGTGGTGGTGTAATTTGGTGATGTCAGCAGTGCGCATTGTAGGTGCCTGACAGCCTTGCGTAGTCTTGCCGATCATGGCGCTGGAGCCTATCTATATTTCCGGCATGCTTACTTCGACGGGAGTTGGTTAGCAATTTCGTCTATGATGTTGGACCGTGGAGCGTACAATTAGCACTATGGTGTGCCAAGTAGCCCTCAAAACTCCTTGTCAAGGTGCAGATCAGCTGGTAGCAGTGCGCGTCAGGACTATGTAGTTGCAAGACAGAGATGTACAGTGATCCTTCAGTTTCATGTTTTTGCTCGTACCAATTTGCCGGAAATCTGTCGTCGCCGAGATTACCCAGCACTCCCCACACCAGCCATCGGATGTGTTCCATGAGCGATTTCACCCAAAACCCATACCAATGTTTCATTACCAAACATCCTCCTCGTTATCGACAACAGGGAAGCTCGCCAATGGCTGATGATATGAGCATTGTACTTTCTCATCCATCCATCAAATCAGCAACGACAAGCCCGGCTGGCACAATCGGTAGCGCGTGAGACTCTTAATCTCAAGGTTGTGGGTTCGAGCCCCACGTCGGGCTTTCTTTTTGGTACTTGTAGCACCTCCTTAACTGCTCTCGTCGTAAAGGTATGCGTTGTTGAAATTTTGCTGATGGTGGGTCGGTGAAGGTCGATGCGCGCGCTAGTGTTGACTAGCGTGGACTGTGGGGCTTCCCTATTCTTGCAGGGCTGCGCTTTCCTTTCTTTCGTCCATGGAAGCTTCGAAGCTGCGGTACATGGGCATTTGTACCCGGCGATAGCCTCTTGACTTTTGTTACGCTCGAAAGACAGATCCTTTGAGCAACGTGTTGTGGAAGCGATCATTTCGACCGTCTGTAGAGGTGTGCTATCTTGTCAACTGCTCGGTATCGCTCACCTCCGTTGTGTGGTGTTGAAGGACTCTACGACACACCAGGGCGCACTGGGACCATCATGTTACCCCCTCGTCGTGCCTTCTCGCGTGGTGTCCTGTGGTCTTCGTTCGGTGCAGACGATACCTCCTTGTGCTTCTGCTCCTCGTGGTGGCTTGACTCGTCAGTCGGCCGTGACTCTGTCTTTGGGACCTCCTTGGACTTCTGCCCATCACCCTTGTCGCACTCGAGGCTCTTCTTGTACCCGTCCCACAGCTTCTCAATACTGTGACCACAGCAATCGCGCCAGAGCTTCTTGGCGTCATACCTGCAGCCTCTGAGCGCCTGATTGATCCTCCTCACTACGTCCTCACCGTGCTCTTTCTCCAGCCACTCCAGGAAGTATGCCGTACGCTCGTACCCTGCGTCCCAATCGCAATCGCCTCTGCGTCTCCAATGCGGCGGCGCATAGCCGGCCTTCAAACGCACCCAATCGGCGACGCCCTCTGTGAGCCCCCCGGGCGCCGTATTGCCACCGTGGTGCTGCCAACAATGCACCATTTCGTGTACAAGTACGCCGTTGATTTCCTCCTTCTGCCGCGACTCGGAGACGTGCTCGATGTACTTGGTGCTAAGATGGATCTCTTTGTGGTCGTCGTCGATGTCAAGGCCGGTCGTGTAGGCGACGCCGTCCATGTCTCTCACCACGAGGGTGATTGATCGCGTTGGCGGTATGCATGACTTGTCGATGCCGGTATAGAGGTGGCGCAGGACGGTGTCGACTGCGGATTCGAGGGCTGCCGAGGCGTGTACGAGGCGGAGGAATGCGCGAGAGCCATCTGATGAGAGATCACGAAGCTCGAGGCGGAGCAGAGGCTTCCTCAGAGGCTTGACTTTCGTTTCTGAGGGGCCGTTTGAGAGTGATATGCTGTGCTGCGTACTGCCTGGCTCGTCGTGGGTAGTTGGGGGCAATGCGGAGGCTTGTGGGGCAGGTGGGGATTCTGACGTTGACGTCGAAGTTGGGACTGGAGACATCGTTTGGAACATCTTCGGTGTCGCTGAGGATGTCATCTTGAAGGCGAGTCGGTACTCCAGAGTATATAAGAAAGACTGAGAGAAGGCAACAAAGTGGCTGGTGTGGCGTTATTTGGTGATCTTAGGTAGTTGTTAGGCGGATGCGCTGGCATCATCGACACGGCGTAAGCTCCATCGATCAGAGCTACGCGCCGCGCGCTAGTTTTCCGTGTGATGAACTCTTGCAGCTTGTTGGGATTCTGGTTACATGAAAGCCACTCGTGTTCGAGATCGATCCTCTAATTACTGTCTAATCATGTTTTATGTCTTGATCTAATTGTCGGAGCATTGGCTTCCTAGCACCGAGCATCTAAGCTTGTGAGCTCTTGAACACTTCAGGAAAGGTCTTCCTCAGCTCTTGCAGACTCCTGATCTGGTGTTTCGCCGCCTGCTCGGGAGGTGAATCCATACCTGGGTCCAGATAATGTGCAACTTTCCACCCTCGTGCATCGGCGGCCTTGCAGTTGATGTACGAATCGTCTAGGATGATTAGTACGTGGTATCGAGAAGGATATCTAGAACGTACCAACAAAGTAGCAGTTCTCGTTCTTGGTTACGCCAGCTTGCGCCATGGCCTTTTCGAACATTTCTGCTTGTGGTTTGCAGACGAATCTGTCGGAGCTGTAGTCGCAGTAGGTCATGCCCTCAAAGAGGTCGTCGATTCCCAACAGGCGAACAACACGCTTGCCGTGCGTGACATAGGCGTTGGTGAAGAGCCACAAGCGGACCTTGCTCGTATCGATATCTTCGATGAGCTTGCGCAGCTCCGCGTCTGGCTTGATTACACCGTCCAAGGGCAATGCATCGTCGACTTGCTCGTTGTAGTCCAAAGCATTGATCTTATGGTGACGGACGAGACCCTCAATGGCAAGTCCATATTCCCGGTAGTACTTGTAATGGAGCTCGTTGGCTTCTTCCTGTGATAGCTCGAGGTGAGTCTGGAAGTACTCATCTATGTAATCGTTGAGAAACATTTTGTGAAGGCGGGGACAACCTATACTGACCAATGAGCTTGGCCATCATATCATGGATCTTGAGGCCTGATGATTTCAGCGGTCGTCAGCCAATTGCTATATGCAGCAACATACTCTTGGGGTAAAGCTACAGCGAAGTCAGAGAAGTCCACTTGACATCAAAGCAGATACGTACACAATTGTCAATGTCAAAGAAGAAGACCGGCTTCTCAATCTGGGTTGCCATGATGCTAGGGTGTGTCTGTGGTGTCCGATTCAAGAGGCGTTGATCTGACTTTGTAGAATATAGCTGCGCCCTTTCGCAAAGTACAGCCCTACGCTGTGGCGGACTCGGCCTAGGATGTGGAGTGCTGTGGGATAGTCTGTGTGTGACGACTGGACTCGAATCTGGCACTTGACAGCAAACAACTCGCTTCGCACAACTTACAATTCGGTCAGAGCCGAGCTTGGGTATGGCAGAAAGTAAAAGTTGCATCAGTTGCATGCAGGGAAAGAGCTTGCGAGAGTCATGACGCGTGGGGGTGAAGCCAGCGAGAGCGCCCAATCCGGCTAGCGTACCCAGCGCGGCTGCAGGCGCGAATTTCCACCGCGGCTTTCGAGCAACCTCGCTGGCGTCTCGCTCCCCAACCCCTTCAACCCATCAACCGCGACATCAGACGGCAGTGTGTACACTGCTCGCGTTGTGCATCCGCGATTTTTTTGATTACCGGCTTCTGTTGGTCTGTTGGTACTAAGCTCTAGCTACGGACTGACGCAAGGCAAATCGCCTGCCAGCCGCGCAATGTCGACAATTGCATCTGTACTGCCGCACGTCAACGGCACGGGGATGGTATCAGCAGAGCTGAGTCGCGAGGCCGACTTCTTGAAGCAGATTCTGCAGATACGCGACGATGTGTTTGCTAGCAAACACCCGCGTATTCATCTCCCGCCCAAAGTAATTGAACAGGTTGCACCACGTCCGCCGCAGACCACTCCGCCGAGCAGGCCCTCGACCAACAGCGCCAGCGCCTCGCAGCTGTTCCCACCGCGCCCGGACAGCTCTACGCAAGCACCCGAGTTTGTCTTCCCTGCACAACCCATACAGCGGCCCTACTCCGCCAAGTCCGCGTCTTCTGGCATCGACCCGGTGTTGCTCACCAAGTCTGACCACTTGATCAGGGCAGAGTTGCAGCTCAAGCGACAGCAAATAGAACGGATCTTGAAAGACCAGTTCGACAGAAAGGGTCGCGGGAATGACAACGATGAGCGCGAGGCGCACTTCAATGTGGAGGAATGCTTGATACAAGCTCACCTTCGTGTCCCGCCTGTATCTGGCTTGCAGTCTACGACTAACAACAGTGATGGCGCTGAGTCTTTTGACGAGAACTCGTACTACTCTAGCAAGGCAGACAGTTGGTCTTCGGAAGATGCTGATGTCAACCAAACCTCTAAAGCTGACGCTACAGGGTCGCATGTCTCCCAGGGGATTCAGCCCGTCAAGGAAGCTCGTGCTGAGCCTGCTGTGATTGATCTTGACGAAGAAACATACGAGCCTGCCGATGACATTGAGATCTATGAGCCAGAGCAGGTCGATCTTGGAGACGAAGCAGACGAAGAGGACTACTCGCCGCCGCCGGCTGATGTTGGTCCTGAGCCGAGTAGAGGTCGCGGACGACAGCGCAGTAATGGTGGCGCAAACGGGTATGGTGTTTCTTTCTTCTTACTATTCCGTCTATCTCCACTTGTCTCGAATGCGGGGTCATATAGAAGTCGGTCCTATCCTCAGGGATCGTGCCTACGAGCCAAGGTCACCAAGCGACTGATAGCTCCTGCACGTCACTTGGATGAGCTCAGCATCGCCCTCGCTGTGCTCGAGACTACTTGCTTGCATGTTCCCAAAGACTGGCTGCATCTCTGGGCCGAAGAACACTGCACCGACGCACCGAAAAAAACCCCCCCAAACGTGAGAAGATCCTCGATACTAACATACTTCAGATCACGCCGAAATAGCCCTTCGGGTCCAGCACCGCCGCTACAAAACCCTCGTAAACGCAGACGGGAAGAGAAGCGCCAGGAGAAGAGGCGCGAGCAACAAGCGAATAAGCACACGGTACAATCGCCTGAGCCTTACATCAAGGAGGAGCCGCAGTCACCGCCACCCTTCGCGGAGGCTCAGCCTAGCAAGCGTCGTGCCCTTCAGCCTATTCCCAACGATGTCGAGCTCACGTCCCCCCGGGGACCTGTCTACTACCGCGAATACGACGAGCTGACCTCCCCGACCGTTATCCACGCACCACAACGGAGACCACAGCCTCAGGAGCAGGACTTGAGGAGAGTCGCAAGCCTTCAGTACGCCCGCCGCCCATACTCGCCCGGTGGCGGCGGCGGCGAGATATACGCTGCACCTCCAGAGTACCGCCCAATTCGGGCCTCGTCTCATGCATACGCCGACCGACCAGAGGTACCAGTGTTCCAGGAAGCATCATCGCGCGCCTCCATGGCGCCCCGATACGTTCGTGAACGTTCTCGCTCGCCCATCTACGAGCCTATGCCGCCACCGCGCCGCATCGTGGTTGACCAGTATGGAAACAAATACTATGCGGCGCCAGTTGACGCGCGGGAGTCAGCCGCTCCGCCCAGCCGGCGAATTGAGATTGATCCCTACTATGAACGTGCTGTCACCCGAGAGCCCACGATGCGCGCACCCGCACGCTCCGAGATCTACGAGGATGAGATGGGACAGAGGATGCCTCCGCCGCCGCCGCGGAGGTATGTGGAAGCAACAGAGCCTGAGCTCATCGAAGCTCGTCCATACCGTCAGCGAGAAGCATCTCGCCGTCCAGTCGAGGTTGAATATCGACCACAGGAGGTGATCGAACGTCGGCCAGTGCCCCAATTCGAAGAAATGGGTCCACCACAGTACATGCCGTCTAGAGCATATAGCGTGCGTCCAGAGGTTGTACGAAGAGAAGTGCCTGAGGGATACGTCCGTCATGAAAGTATTGCGCCGGGCTCGATACGTGCCTCAGCACAGCCTCGATACCGTGAGGTCAGCATTGCACATCAGGATCCTGCAGAGCGATACGCAATGGCGCCGCCACAGAGTCGACGGTATGTCGAGGAAGAGCCTGCGCCAGATGGATATGCGGCTCTACCACGACATGTTAGCTATCGCTACTAGTGTTGAATAGGATATCGTAGCTGTACTCTATTGTCGTGCAAGTACTATCACGCATGGCATTGCATTTGGCATCAATATATGAGCTGGTTCTGTATGTCTGGCGTCTCGTCTTCTTCAACAAGCATATATCATTTCCTTCCTTCCTTCCTTCCTTCCTTTCTCCCTCCTCGATAAAGCATGAATCCAGCTCATTTCACATCGTTGCTCACACATCAATCCGTGATTTTGGCAGCTAGGCTGCAACTAATCTGTAGCTTCAGAGGCGACTTGGCTCTTTCGTACGACGTTGTGGGGATGCCGGATATTTGGGGATTGGATCATCTATCGATTGCGCATATCGATAGGTTAGCGGTCTGGAGAGACGTCAATGATCTAGCGAGATGTGGTGGAGAGCTCTCTCCTGAGTAACGATAAAGCGTTGGGAGCAGTATAGCAGGATTCACGTGTGTTTGTTATGTGGGCTCACTGGCCAACCACATCGCAAGGTTCCATCCTCCCAGAACAAGCAGAAGCCCGCCACGACTCGATGAGTCGATTCGACGATACTGTACTCCTGGCAGATAATCGCGTTAAGCAGCTGGAGTATGCAAGTGCGAGAAATTGATGCAGATGCGGGGAATAAGCAATGACTGCCGCGTCGCAGCCTTGGAAGGACACCCGTGGACCCTTTTCTACACAAATGGTCTTGCTAGCAGACCCTGCTCCGAGCATCATTAAGCGAACACTGATGCGGAAGCGAACGCGATGCGCGGGTTGTATTTGATAACTTTCAAGCTCGTCAGAACCCAGCAGCATAGGCAGCACGGCGCTTGGTTATCTGGAAACTAGAATCAATGCCGACAGTCGACTCACCAACCGAATCAGTATGACATCTACACACATCACTCCACAGAAGGAGCGCGTCATCCTAGCTTTGATGACTTACGGTAATCGGCTAGTACTCCCTTCCAGCTAACATGCGAAGACACAGAGACATACTCGACCATTCGAACGATGAATCTTAACCAGTCACTGACCGTCATTCAGGACCCGGTCCAGCCGCTGGAGCCCGTATCTTGAAGCTGGATGAGTTCAAATCTCACCTCGACTACTTCCAACAGAGAGTCTACAACGAAGTCGACACTGCACGCATGTATGCGAACGGCCAGCAGGAGGCGTGGACAGCAAAAGCAGGATGGAAGTCTCTCAGTCTAACGCTAGTAACGAAAGTATAGCCGACTTCTTCTGGGGTAGATTTCCCTCCTTTTAACGCAGAAATGTCGAACGCTGAGCAACGAATGCATAGATCTACCCAGAGGCTCCGGGCATGCACACCCCGGCCCAACGTCGACAGCATTTTGAGACGTCTTTGAAAGAGTTGGGGACCGAATGCGTGGACATATGGTACTTTCACGTGCCAGTTAGGAGCGTACCGTTCGAAGAGACGATGAGAGAGGTAAATGAGCTCTACAAAGAGGGCAAGTCCAAGACACTCGGCCTGAGTAACTATTCCGCCTGGGAGGTCGCCGAAATCTACAATGTGGCGAAGGAAAGAGGTTGGGTGCTGCCCCGTATCTATCAGGCAATGTACAACTGCTTTAGTAAGTGTTGCCTCCTCTAAGGGATATAAGGAAGGATCTAATGAGGCGACAGCACGTGAGATAGAAAGCGAGCTGATTCCTTGTCTGCGCAAGTTTGGCATGGAACTCGTGACATACAATCCTCTCTGCGGTGGTCTGTTCTCGGGAAAGGTCAAATCGAGCGATCTGGAAACACCGCCAACAGAAGGGCGCTTTTCGGACTCGCACCAATGGGGTCAACTGTATCGCGACAGTAACCTGAACAAATCAAACATGGAAGCTCTCAGGATCGTGGAAGAAGCGACAAAGAAGCATGATTTGACAATGCTGGAGACAGCGTTGCGGTGGACGATTCATCATTCGGCGCTACATACGAGGGTGAAGGGTGGCAACGATGGTGTTGTAGTAGGTGTGAGTAACTTCCAACAATTGGAAGGTAACCTCAGGGACTTCGAGAAGGGGCCGCTGCCACAAGGCGTTGTGCAGGCGTTAGAAAGAGCTTGGCTGATCACCAAGGCTATAGCTCCTTCGTACTGGCGATAGATGTTCGTTACATATAACTTTCGAATGATCACGGATGTAGTCTTTTAGGAAAAGTACATGACCCTCCGTTATCATGTACTTTACATCACCACTGTCCGTGGTATAAGCCAGTTTCATACACTGCAAAGGAGGTATCAATCCAGAGGGAGTGTACCAGAATCGAGGACAAGCGTGGGGAAAGCCGCGGGTAGGTTAAGGTTGTGTTAGATGAAACATACATGTTCAATAGTGATTCAATACGATACATGTCCAGGCAGCTTTCCAACTGCAGCCTTTGAAACTCGGCAGAAATTGCGATGCCAACACTCCCTCAAGAAGAAGAGCCAGTAGTATAGTAGTCGAAAACCAATAAGTGTATGATAAACAGTAACCCACTAAAGAGACAGTGACCCAGACGTTCATCCTCTGATTCTCCTTCTCATTGCTGTCTGAACATTAAAGGATGTTGACACAGTTAAGTGCCGAGATATTGACAAGTGAAGAGCCCTTATGTATAGAATTAGCATTATGAACAAGTGAAGAAGAGATGTAACTCACAGCGGCAGCATCGGTCGTACACGACTTCTTTGTCCCGGCACACGTTCCGCCGCCAAGGGGGAGAACAATGCAGACCTGGTTCAGCACGTTGACACCGGTGCAACACACCTGCTGTCGACCGGGTGTAGGGCTGGGAACGGGGTTGGGGAGCGTGACTGTGCGGAACGTTGAGGAAGGAAGGGCGATAGAGTTCCCGATACTTGGGAGAACGATGGTGGTAGGATTGCCGGTGGGGAGGGGGTTGACGACGCTTGCACCCACGCTTGGAAGAGGAACAGCAACGCTCGCACCCACACTTGGAAGAGGAACAGCAACGCTTGCACCCACGCTTGGAAGAGGAACAGCAACGCTTGCACCCACGCTTGGAAGAGGAACAGCAACGCTTGCACCCACGCTTGGAAGAGGAACAGCAACGCTCGCACCCACACTTGGGAGAGGGTTGACGATGCTCGCTCCCAGGCTTGGAAGAGGGTTAATGATGCTCGCACTTGCGGTCGGAAGAGGGTTGATAATGCTTGCGCCCACGCTGGGAAGGGGGTTGGCCATGCATGCACTGTTGCTTCCACCAACAGCACCAGGAATGCTACCCACGGCACTTTCGATGGCTGGGATGACGCTGCTCACTACACTGGCGATTGTACTGGGAAGGTTTTCAATCACGCTCCCGATAGGATTCGCAGTGGGGACCGGGAGTACGATTTCGAGGGTGCTTGAAGCGACACCACCGACAGGATCAGAAATGCCGCTTCCAATCGGACTTCCGCTCGGGACTGGTAGTGTGCCACCCCCCAAAACGCTTGAGATAACCTCAATAGGGTCTGCAGTAGGTACTGGATCAGTACCCCCGACCCCGAGTATGCTCGAAGTAACGCTGCTAATGGGATTGGCAGTTGCGCTTGGCAGATTGCCTCCAATACCGCTTGCAATCGGGTTTCCAGTCGGAAGTGTGCCTCCTAAGATGCTTGAGATTGCTCCACCAGGGTTTGGTGTAGGGTTGGGGACCGTGCCTCCGACGCTCAAGCTCAAGCTCACTTCAGCTGGATCGACGATACCGCTTGGGAGAACGCCTCCGATGATGCTTCCAATTGGGTTCGCACTGGGTACCGGGAGTGAGTCTCCACCAGGAGTTGGAATTGTGCCTAGTGAAACACTTGAAGTAGGATTTGCAATGTCATCAATCGCGCTTGCAACACTGCTTTCGAGACTTCCAATGACGCTGGTCACTGGGTTCCCAGTAGGCAATGGTACGTTGTTTGCAGCCGTGCTATCGGAGGTGCCTGCTCCAATGCTCACGCCAACGCCGGCACCGATGCAGAGTGGTAGACCGGTATCCGCGGGCAATGCGGAGGCCATCAGGGCCATCGAAAGAGAAGAAATGATGTTGACTTGCTTCATCTCGGACGAGCAACGGAATGATGATGTGACTTTGGGCAAAGAGATGGTGTGAAGTAGAGAGCGCGATGCTTTGAGTGTCTGTGTGACTTTGATACTGATGATGATGATGATGATGATGATGATGATGATGATGATGAGAATGCAGACAGGCAGTCTTTATATATCTTTCTGCGCACATACTGACAAGCGAAGTATTACGTAGCGGGTCATCTTTTCGTCTTTCCCACTGTGTCCTATTGCCCCCGCCATGAGAACTGTGGCTATTCCAGTTGCATCGAATCCGGACTTCAGAGGCTGGCTGGAATATGCAGACCCGTACGCGAATTGTCTTCCCGTGGTGCATCTAGTATGGCGGATACATCTACAGCGTCATTTGGGCATTGAACAAAGGCAGAGATATACTGGCCAGGAGGTCGACGATACACGGAGCAAGCGATGAAAGCGGTACAATACTGTTCACGGCTCAAGACCGACATCACAAACTGAAGACCTGGAGCAGGAAGATTGGAGATCTGCGCAGAAAGTGGGGACTGTATGCTGTTATTTCGGGCCGCATAGTCCGCAGCTTCGATAGACACACTCATAGTAGTGTCTATACTAAGATCGCTGACATTGTCTATGTCGGTATCGACTATCTCCTACTTGCAAGAAGTGAGAGATAGTTTTCGCCTTGTTCTGAACATTGGATCTTTGCCCCCGAATCGACATCGAGAGTTTAGGATTTATCACACTTTGCACTCCAAAAATCGCTCTCATGTTGCCGCCTGAGCTTGCAACTATGAGCGAAGTCTGTACGATTCTCTACTTGGGAGCTAAAAAAAGTATGATGATGTTCGAACCCTTCTCTTCTGATCCGCGGATACTGTTGTTCGGCGACTCCAATATCTTGGCTTGCAGATCTGTGGACGCCTTGCTGAGCCCATACGAACGTAACGCATTAGACTTAAGAGGCCGTCTTGACAGCTCGTCTTGAGTGGTTGCTAGTGGAGTGATGTTTACCTTCTGTTTAGGGTTAGTGTTTAAGCTGAACGGCTGGCAGTCAAAACACGGTACCGAGACTTTTAGTCTCACATGTTAGTGCCTGTCACATTAGTCTCTGGTCATGTCATCCCCTTTGTTAATGTCCACGTGGATGACAGCCAGAGCTGCTGAAAACGTCGTACACCATTGTTTGTGTTATCAATCAGGATCCACTCGGAACCAGGAACACATGCGCCCTACTGATGCAGCAGCGTCGCGATAAGATCCAATGTGGGTTTAGGGTCTCGCTGTAATCACGTGGCCAACCAACAAAGTGCAGGGTTGGCCAATTACCATCTCCAAATCTGAACGCCAGAGCCAGAATGGACGAGTACACAATCGGCAGGCGGGAGGCTGTGAATTGATTTGGTGGAGACGGTCATCGCAGAGCCGGCACATGAGCAATTTCACGGCGGCGAAACAACAAAGGACAAGATCGCTCTTACCCCAAGCTCCACAGCTCTGAATCGCCCAACTTCCCATTTCAGCTTCGCTGCCGCCCAGCAAACACCAGCCGCACTCTTGACCACGCCGCAGGCGACACTTTCTTTATACCCACACTTTGTCTTCGTCTCAGGTCTAGCAAAGGGAATGCCGCAGAAAGGTACACGCGGTCTCGGCAAAAGCGGAGCTCTGGCAGACCTTCATGATAATGCGCCGCCTGCAGATTTGGACGTCCGTGTTCTGGGGTCGCTAAACATAACCGCAGATGAGCTCTGTGCGGTACGTCTTGGTGGAAGATCGTTCGAAGGTATACTGACCATGGCAGTTCTTCCCTCTTCACTACAACTGGCATGCACTCTTCAAGCGCTTGCGTGGCGCAAATTACCAGGCAACCTTGATTTCTCAGTTCATCGTAAGTCTTTCTTCCACCTTTTGGAAGCGTGCATGGACCGTCAGCTAATTGGGATAGAACTGTGTCAGTACCGTGGTTACGTTGACGCAAAGCGTGGCAACGACCTACGTCAGGTTGTCCAGCAGGCAGCTAGCAAGCATTTGATCAATGGCAAGAACTACGCTCCGACAGAGGATTTTACTACAGGTAGATGGGAGCTCAAGATCGGCATCCAGAAGACCGGCAAGGCCGAGGTCAAGGACTAGAAGGTACTGGATCTACTCAAAGGTATCGTCAACCTCCCCTTGGGAGCAAACAAGCGTCACCTCATGTTGGCCGTCGAGCATGCGCAGGCTCGAGGCGACACTGAACTACTGCTCAGCGAGCTGACGGTTTACATCAAGGAGCATGGCATCGGCAAGAACTTGTCAGACATGTTGACCACAGGTGAAAAGCACTCAGACGTCGTCGCACGTGAAGTTTTCAAGCAAGTGGTCACGTCGGCCAAAAAAGCTGTCAAGGCACTGGATAAGGCAGCAGCCAAGGCAGGTGCTGAGGCAGGTGCTGAGGTAGATGCTGAGGCAGATGCTGCTGCTGCTGATCGTGCCAACGAAAGCACTTGAGAACATGAGCCGTCTCGAGATGGAACACACCAGCTAGAGACACTGGTACACGGTTTACGCCAGCAAACATTCATAGAATCATTCGTATGGTACTTTGAAACTTCACCACGAACAAATGTCAACGAAGCACCAATTTGAGGCGGAAAGGCATGATCATGGGAACACATAAGGCAATGCAAAAACTTCAGGAAACGTCCAGCATCTTTTCGTGATGCACCAATCGCCTGTCTCAGTGCAGCGCAGCCAGCTTCAACTATCCCATACATGCCAAAGTGCCCCATCTCATAACTGATAGTCACCTGACTGGCTGCTCTGGGGTCATAAAGTGTCACTACAGCCGCTGCAGAGATTCGAGTTGAAAACGGGGCTTAGATCCACGGGAACAGTCGCGACAAAGATGGGTCAAGTGAAACTAGCAACACAAGAGACTGTCGTTGAGGCTTCTCTGAAGGGCCGGATCTGAGAGATGAGCAAACATTGCGGAGAAAGGACAAGTGTTCTTCAGCGTTGTAATTTCCAGTCGCCACTTCACCAAGTCACACTACCAAGTAGACCATCGGCATGTGTCTAGCTGTCCGAACATACATCGCATCGTCATCATGGCTTCTGAGGAGCAGGTCCACGCTTCCGTAAGCCGAATTCCAAGTTAGCGAGCGAGTTCCTGGGAATGATAAGAGGAGGCTGCGGCGGCGCAACCCGAGGTGTTATCGGGGAGACCGTAGGCTGCCTCGGCGCCCACACATCCAGTAGACTGGGCTGATTATCGAGCTGCCGCTGGCGCCTTGGCGTCTGAGTCGGCGTCAGTAGTTCACCGGACTCGGCTTTGCGGGGGCGCTTCAGCATGGGCTCTGGAATGGACGTGGTGTTGGTGCTAGTTGTGGTGGCAGGCTTCGCTGGTGTTGACTGTTTCATTGGCGTCGCCCTGCCTTTTTGTGATGCCCCCCTTCGTTCGGCCTTGTCGATACCTATCTCCAAAGCTTTGCCGACGATTCCGTGAAGTGCAAGAAACGGGAAAGTAAGGATGTTGCGGAGCGGAATGCGCACTTCTGCCTCGATTGTTTTCCCCTTCATGTTGAGAACGGCTCGCTCGCCAGCGGATTTTGCAGTATGGATCGGCTCACGCTCTGTTTCCTTCATTTCAGATGCCACAACCTTGATGTCAATCTTGTCGCAGATTTGGTCCTTACTCCACTGCTCCAGTGCGTATCGATTGAGGTTGTGTGGACCAACTGGTTGTAACGGCTGCCTGAGCGCACGAACAAGAGCTTGTGTGTGCCAGACGTTGAGCTCAAGTGTGGCTGAAAGGTGTCGCGGACTTCGAGGTACCACGTCAGGCACTGCGTGAGCTATCGTGCATCTGGCCCTGCCGGCAGGAAGTTCAAGCCACGCAGCAGGTCGTCGAAGCTAGGCACGGTGAAGCCCTGCAACCTGTCGTCCAGGTATGTACCGGGCTTAAGCCCATTGGTGTGCATGTCCGGGTCCCCTTTGCCTGTGTATCCAGTTGTCTTGAACGCTGGCAACCGTTTCTTCATGGCGTCGCGTTGTATCTGGTTCATGATCGAGGGTGACATGTGGTCTTGATGAGGCTCACGAAAGGTCGCCTTGTCCGCGGTAATCGTTCTGCACGAGACGAAACATCACGTCTTGCCAGCGAACGTGATGAGGGTAGTAGACGCAAATTTCGCCAAGCGAGAGCGGTACACCCGGTGGGAAGAGGGCGTCGACAGCCACCGCTTCTGCGAACCACTTGTAGTTCCTGATTAGCTCCTGAAGCACGGCGCCGCGGGCTCTCAAGGTAGCACAGATCTGCGCCATGTTGACATCGTAGGTCTCATCTTGCCATGCGCCGTCCGATTCTGAGCTTGTAGGCGGAGCTGGCAATGTGACGTGATCGTTAAGAGCGGTGCCCAGCTTTGTATCGGCGTGTGGTATCGTTGATTCGCGAGAAGTTGTATTGTCGTCGAGAGGTGTTGATGGCGGAGAAGGCAGGTGGCAAAGTTTGAGTCCATAGCCCATGGCGTTCTCTCTTTCACTTGCGAGGTAAACTCGATCCATGTTTGTCGGGTCGCGTCGTCTGTGCTGCAAATCAGAGCGGGATACCCTCGATGGTCGCACCTTTCGATGCAGTGAATGTTTCTGAGTATCTGTCGGTGTCGCTGAGATCATGTTGTGTAGTGACTGGAAAGGTCGCGACCATACCATCGTCGTAGTCGAGCCCGTTCCTGGTCGTCCCATCCCGTGGAGGAATTTCCACGTTGATAAACTCGAGAACGCCAGTCGCATACTTCGAGTCGCTGTTAGTCGGTGTCCATGTCAGTAGGCGATGAGACGGAGGCAGCGTTTACTTATAAGTACTGTGCTCACAGCCGTGGAAGCCATTGAAGCCGTTGCCATCGAAGCCATAGTAGCCGTAGTGCATGCTGAACTAGCAGTATCGAGAAGAGTACTAACAATAACGAGATTAAGACCCTGACATCGGCCAGCATCTTGTGGGATCCGCAGCACTGTGGGGCTACTGAATGGCAGGTGATGGTACACGAAGAAGAGCTGCGCAGAGCGTGGACAAAGCAGTAACAGTAACGACCAGGGTCACGAACTGAGGAAGTGCATACCGGCCCAGCCATGGCAAGAAGCTGACCTGCGACTTCCTTCCTGCCCGTCGTATGTCCGGTGGTTCCTGCCTTCCACCGCACGAAATCCTCAAAGAAAGTCTCCGGCACATTCTACCTTCTTGCGGTTTCACATCAGTCTTTTTCCACCAGCTTGAGTCACTTGATCTTACTCGTTGTTTGACCACCTCATCACACATGTCTCATAGCGCCTTGGAGTTGCAGCCATCTTCGACAACTCTTAGCTCAATTAACAAGAGCCTCGACGCGCATAGTCAGCGCAAACATTGGCGATCCTGGGACGCGGCAGGATGAAAGATACAAGGGCTGTAACATCTTGACGGAGTCTAAAGTCAAACACAACAACGCCGATAAAAGAGGAACCGTACCACACGATGAGAAAGTTGCGGGAAGATGCCCGCAGCGCGTCGATGTAAACGGCGGTTGGGTCCGCCGACGCACTGATACGTCATCCCTGTCAACCGAGGCCGTCTCCGCATCCTGCAGTATCCGATAATACCTACAACCCATCAACCATGTAGACCTTCACACTGCTCACGACACACTAGTCGAACCATACACCTCGCCCCTTCGCAATGACGACAAAAACAATCCCCACACTCACGCTCGAAGGCGCGCGCATCGCGCTCGCCGCCGCCGAACAACGCGCCAAAGAAATCGGCGTTCCCATGAACATCGCAATCGTCGACCACGCAACACACCTTCTCAACTTCGCACGCATGGAAGGCGCAAAGTTCACGTCGATAAACATTGCAATCGATAAGGCGTTCACCGCTGCAGGCCACAAAGTGCCTACGTCAGTGTACAAGGAGAATGTATGGCCTGGAGGCCCTGCATACGGCATCAATCACACAAATGGCGGCAGATTCAACACTATTGGTGGTGGGCTGCCGATTGTGATGGATGGGGTTGTTGTGGGCGCTATTGGGTGTAGCACAGGGACGCCGGCGCAGGATGAGGATGTCAGCTCGGCAGGGAAGAAGGCGGTGGAGAAGAGCTTCGCGCTGAAGGCGAAGCTGTGAGCAACGAGGTTTTCAGCGATGGGACTAAAAGGCGTGGGAACTTCAAGTCTTCTTGAGCTCTTGCCAATGTCATGGCTCTAATAACCAGTGCAATGTCATATCAAGTTTGGTTCAAGGACGAAGCTGCCACAAACAGGCAGTCGATGTTCGTTCTTGCTGTCGTCTCGACGGAGGGCGACGTGGAGCTTTTCTCCTTGTCCCGAGCAATCGTTGGGCTTCCACATCTGACTTTAGCCTCTCCACAGCACAAGTTGCCCTTGCACTAATCCTAAACCTATCCCAGCCGTCTCAGCAAGGTGTCTACCGATCGAACAACTCTTTCAGACGGGGTCTTCTCGACTCGAAGAATCTTCGTCTGAGAACCCGTACCATGAGTCATAGTCAGATCCTTGAAAGGTCTCGACATCTGTTCTGGGACTCTCGAGCGGTAGTGCCTGGTCCCCGGTTATCGCCTGCTTCACGACCTCGCCTTGACCATCGACTTCTTTGTCTCTCGCCCCATCTTCTTTCCTATCGTCTTCCCCCAGCTCGTCGCTCCATTTCGTCGTCATAGTCTCCGGATCCGTCCAGCAGCAGTCACGTCTCGTACTTCTGTAGTCTTGTCGTTGGGCCTTCGCACTCCAGTCCACTCCTCTCATGGCCTCCAGCTCATGCGCTTCCCACGAGCGCTTCTGTTGAGGCTCGATCTTTGCATGTAAACGTCCCTTTGACTTCTTCCAGACATCTGCGTGCCAGCTCCATCGGTACGTGTCGCCGTTGACTCGCTCCCTTACGTTCTTAGGATTGTTTCCCTTGTTGTGGATGATGTCAGATCCTTGACATGGAAGGACCTCAACAACGCGTGATTGAGGTATGGTATCGGCGATGAGCCATACGTCTACCTGGTACGTCATGAAATGTATCCTGACAATTGTTTCGCTGGCCTGGAGCTGGCTAACGGCAATCCATAGTTCGGAATTGTGGCGATGGAAGTCGTCGGCGGTGAGTGCTTGGCCGTTGTCTGGTTTGACTCATTCAGACACCCAAACAAGCATATCTGGGAAGCCTGATCTCTTCAAGATCGCCGGGATGAGTCCTTCTGTGCTGACTTTGACGAGGACCATCAGACTCGGCTTTTGCTTGTTCTTCATGCATTTGCCTGCGTGGTAGTCGCGCGCTCGCTTGGCAGTGGCCACTGTCTTGGATCAGTAACATGCACCCATGTACTGAACATGCCCGCAAACTCACGTGAATTATCAGATACCGATATGAACGGAGAATATGGACTGCTGCAACGCCTGTGATCAATGTGGCCTCGGATAGTGCTCCAGTTGATATCGGACAAGGTAAAGTCCCTGTAAGCTTGAACTGCGTCTCCAGAGTGGAGAGTCGTGCTTGTAGGGTGAGGACGAGCACGAGGTATGCCAGGGTGATACATGCTCTGACTCGCAGAATCCAGGTGGACGATACGATAGACATGTGGTGGTATGTGGATGCGATTGGGCGCCGGCTCAACTGTATGTATGTCCAACGGCGGTAGGTCAAAGTGGCTGCGAAGTGTCAATGTACGGACAAAGCAGATACACGTGCGGGGTTCATACAAGGACATTCTTGGCAGTTCTTTCGAGTCAGTACTCTGCGTATGTTGGTGGGATCGTTCTTCAGATTGGCGTGCTGTCGAAGTTGTGGTAGATAGCAGAGTAAGGTATGTCTTTACTGCGCCATATACACTAATTGACTATTAAGGTAATAGTGAGCTTGGTGAGTGTAGCACCTGCGGTCGAGGTGAGCGCAGCCGATATCATCAGGATTGTTGTTCCAACGCGGCAGTGTGAAAGGATAGTCTTTGAAAGCGCGTATGATAAACAACGAATTTGCAGTAAGAACGTCACAGATGCACGCCTCTTCTTGCGTCGTCAAGCTATATCACCTAACAAGGTCTTGTGAGTGACTTCGCTGTGCGCGATCGTGAGCATGCCGACACTGCTACAGCAAATGAGTATATGCAGCCAAAGACAGACCACTATCTCACTCACCACGGCTTTTGACGTCCAAAGACTCTCTAGAAATCATCACCGAGCGCAATGACAATATCTCAGGATTTTAGTGAAAGGTAAGAGGCAGCAATAACGACTTCTCGTCGGATCTATGTTCCAAAGAAGCAGTAAGAACAAGTATCAAGCCGCTGTTAGAGTGCGCACTACGTCGCTAATTTAATCATCGCCATCCTCGGGGTAGCTTCTCTTCACCAGGTAATGACTGCTTTGCCATTTCTGTACTTTGTCAGACTTCTTGCCAACAATCGGGGTCTCATCTGCACTGACCACGACTTTCTGTCCCTCAAAGTACTCTCGCCACTTCGGCTTTTCACCAAGTGCAATGACAACATCCCACGGCCACTCCTCAGACTCGAGCTCCACCAATGTCAGGTAAGTGTGCAGCTTCTCTTTCTGCAGAGTTTCGTACGAGTCTGCCTTAAGCACTGTTGCGTTATTGATTTTGAACATGCGGAACCGCAGCACATCGGGCGACGACGCAATTGTGGGAGCTGCTTCTGCCTTGTAGAAATTGATGACTTCTTTCTCATCGCCCTCTGCGATCTGCCATTCCATCACTGCTACGCTCGCAATGTCTGCATGACCTACACTATTGTCAATATGGCGTGGGAAGGAGAATGCTTGGACCACCTACTACCGTCCCATTCACCACCCTCTTGCCATCTCCCAACTTCCTCATACGTCCTGACATCGAACCTCGCTTTTGCCATTGATCCCGTTATGGAGATGTGATTGCTCTTGTCGTATGTTGAGTCGGTTGCTTTGTCTGTATTGTCAATCTCGTAGACTGTGAGCCACTTCCATGGCGCCTCTCGCTCTCCAACACCGTCGACTTCATCGTCCAGGCCAACTTCCACGAGCTCGCAATGCAGCGCATGTTGCGCAAGTTTCGATGCCATCGACGGGATGTATTCACCCTCGTACCATTCCTCCGAAGCTTGGGGAATGTTGGCAGCCCATGTGCACAAGACGCCTGACATATTGACTTTGGTTGCGTTGTGTCGTGCAGAGAATCTTGACAGCAGGAGGGTGATCGGAGTGTGGGTCTCAAAAGTTTTTTGGAAGGAAGAAGATCCTTTTGATATCTCTGCGGCGCGAAGTATTTCGGAACGAGAGACGGCGGCGAATGTCGATCCTAAAAGTACACTCATTGCTTTTGACTTGCATCGGGCTTGCTCGTGCTTCACCAACATATGCAAGTCACAAGGTGACGAGGCCCATGGCAATCACGCATTAGTTGGTTCGAATGCACAGCTCCGATGCTGCACCATACGCTTTGATTGGTTTCGAAAAGCCACCAAAATTGAAAGGAGCTACAAGGTGTCAGTCTAGTCTTTGTTGAGTGAAGCGACGATTGACAGTGTGGGGATGTGGAGTTGCGCATGAGTCGCGTACCTGCAGAGGTGTGGTGTGAGGAGTGGTCTGCAACGGGACCTAAACTTACACATGGGCCATGCGTTGCTTGCTTATGTGTTTGGCAAACTGGATCTCCTTTTGCAAATCAAGAGTATGGTTTTTCCGATGATATCGCTGTCTCCTCCGTTGTTGCCAAACACCATCTCGCCAGCCTTGAGATAGCGGTGTAAGTCTTCGGGCCGTTTTAAGCGGGCCGAATGTGATTTATCTCGGAGCACTATGCATTCAAGCCCTACACCAACAGGGCGTGTCTTGATGCAATACGAATATTGTTTGCGCAAAAGTTATAAAGACCCTGCCAATAGACATGGAGTAGTCCACGACAGGACCGTAACCAGTGGTCTCAGTGGAAGTCAGCTCAACCATTAAAGCGGGACGGACCAGAACGGACACATTGGTCTGTTGGCGATCAATTCGACATTGGAAAAAAGGTTCCAGTTGCTCAGATCTCTGCGTGATGAAGTGACAGTCTCTGCTTTCCTGGTTATCCACTTTCTCAGATTTCGCAGGCCGGCTCGTCAACACTCAGCTGAGGACAAGGTGTTCAAGCAGGTGTCTTGAAAGTACCGAGCATGGCGTCTTCCAGTGGCGTCAAGCCGAATGCTTCGAGGAGCCACCGAAAAAGCCATGTCACTCTGCAGCACCACCTCCGGTGTGATGAGAAAAATCGAGTGCTTGCAGCGCCTGCTAAAAGTCAGGTAGCTGGCTGCAGGACATCTGGCGCCGTCGAGAGCAGGTTGCACATCGAGTGAACATAATTACCATTCAATGCGTTTTTCGCGGGCTATTTCGATGACTTGAAGTGTATGATTTGGTTTTGAGATGACGGACATGCTAATTCGCGATATTGGTGCAAACCATGTGGTGCCAAAGCAACAGATGCTATCGAGTATTATCGTGCCTGTGTTACCTCGACGTTTGAAGCGATGTGGTCGCTCCTTGCTGTGTCGGGTAGCTGTGTGACATTGTTCAATGTCAATGCTGAATTTCTCAAGACCCCAGGATCCTACATAAAGCTTCGACCTTGTGTAGGTAGTAGGCACCAAACTGTGCAGACATTGTGACACTCGCAGGGTTTCTCGATAAGTCTCCGGTTGTGCGGGCGGAACAGCTGATCATCCACCAGTTGCGAAGACACGCTTTCATTTCGACGCCTCTTCGGCTAAGAGACTACGGACAAGGCGCTGTATCCATATCTCCACATTTTCTTGACCGAGAAGTGATCATGTCCTGTCGCGAGGAATTCATAATCAACGAGAACGACGTTGTTGAGGAGCACCTGCTCCGCGAAATGCGTCTGGCACGCATCGCCGATGTGTGGCTTTATCGCCGCACTGTGAAGTACAACAAGTGGGTCACCGAATACAACCGCCGCGTAGAAGAGCTGAACAAGGAAGCCGACCAACGGCAAGACTTCGACGAGAAGTATCTCATTCCATGGATTGAGGAACTCGAGGCTCTGGACGACGAGCTGGGCGACCTCCTTGACAGGTGGGAAGCAGGCGAGGATGTGACGCCGGCCGATTGGGCCGTACTTACGGCAGGCAAGGAGCGCAAAGCGATACATGTTGTCCATCATGATGTACCGAAGGAGTCTTGGCCGCTGCCGGTGCGTGATAAGTTCCCGAACTTGATTGCGCTTCTCAAGTATGATTGGGAAGAGCGACTGGAGGACCGGCGCCAGAAGATTTATGCACAGATCGTCAAGAACATCGCTGACAGCTCCATAGACGCAAAAGCCTCTGATTATAAGGAGCAATACCGCAAGATCGTCAAGCACTTTGCTGAGCAAGGTGCAGTGACCATGGAACTCGCCGGTGATACTTCCGATGGTGTCGGCTGGCAGACACCAATAACCGCCGAGCAAATTGAGCGGTTGCGTGAGCAGTTGAATATGGACCTACAACTCTTCAAATGTGATGTAGTTGCGATGCTGCTAGATCATTTGCACTACGAGGATGTAATGAACCAAGACTTCGATGCATACGCTTGGGTTCGCAAGATCTTCCAGGACCAAGCCTTGTCACCAGGCGAGCCGCTGCAACGGGCGGCCCAGATGGTTCACGCCTGGGTCAAGTATTGGCAGACGCAATCTGGAGGTGAAGCCGATGGGGTTGATGAGAAGGCTCTGGACAAGAACATCAACTACGAGAACGCGATGTTCGTGCCGGTAGAGCCCGTCCTCGACCAATTTGGGATGGATCTGGATGACGAGACTGGGCACACAGGTGAGTACTTTCTGCCATTTGATACTTAGTACGGCGGGTACGTACTGTGTTTTGTCCAGAATAATGCCAACGTTTGTATATACTACACGACTTTAGTACCATAAGAAGATCAGTCCATCAAGCCACTCACCACATGGCTCTAGCTAGGTACACCCTCATACTCCCATCCACCCGCCATCTTCCTCCCTCTGCCTCTTCTATCTTCCCGTCTATTCGAAGCGCATTTGATGAAGAATGTCAAGGCCGCACAAACAAAGATGATGACAGCCGCAACTGTAGGGATGACAACAATGCGCGTCCGGTTGGTGTCAGTCGATTGCAGGTAAGGACAAGTGCCGTTGATGCCAATGACCCAGCAGTCCGCGGTGCCGAGCTGGTTGATGTCAACGTAGACGGGCTGGTCCGGCTCTCGGGACCTTTGCAGAGCCGCATGCAGATACGCGTTCTCAAGCGCAGTGTGCGGAACAGCAAATTGCAGCGGTGAGCGGCATAGCGTTTCGGCAGTATTGTAGTCAGAACTACCGTCAGATACTTCCCAGTAGTACGGCTGGCTTGGATTTTGGCAAGCCGCGCGGTAGCTAGTGGCACAATCTGCAACTTCCCACCGGCCAGGGTAAGGCGAGGTTGTCATGACGGTGCAGCGATTAGCAGTCGTGCTACCCCGAGTGACATTCGAAGGCTGGCCGGGTGCCCATGACCAGAGGGTTGAGTGCACGTATGCAGCATAGGGCAAGGGGTCCTTGTCCGCTGTTGTGCTTGCCAGACTCTGGTTCAAGAAGGGAATGATGCCACAGCTGGTCAAGTTCGCCACCGATGCTAGTGAGGCATTAAGATCAGGGTTCGCATCGATGTTGATGGTTGGCGGTGATGCGCGAGCGAATGATGAATTGCTTTGAGACGTCACTGTCACATCAGATGATGGGAAAAAGCACCCAGAAGTTTGCTGCCCTGTAGTCGCAAGCGAGACTTCTCGATCCCTAGTAATGGTACCTGGAGGGAAGATATCTTCGAAATCGGCACTGATGTTGTAGGCCGCCATCGACTCATCGATAGCACCGAAACTGACAATGACTCTCTTGAACTCCTGGAACTCCATCAATGCTTCAGTCGGCCAACCGCTGTCCGTAGCGATGTTGCCCGCGGCGTTCTTCGAGGTCTGGTAATAGCCTTGGGCTGGAAGGTTGTCCCACTCAACGTTGTACCAGGTACTGTTTAAGTTCGCGCGCTGGTCAGCCAAGGTGTTGGCGGAGTACAGAATGTCGGAGAGATTGCCATTTACGATCTGACTCAGGGTATCGCCCGGCTGCGGCAGTTGGTTCGGTGTGAGCTGTGGTGCAGGGCCGTTCGGATTCGACAGCGTGGCAGCGGCGTGAATGTTCAAGTTGAGAAACGTGATGGCCGCGCCGGTAGTGGTTGCTGTCTCTTGGAGAAAGTCTTCTAGTAGGC
Organism: Didymella keratinophila; assembly: GCA_011058865.1. Classification (NCBI taxonomy): domain Eukaryota; kingdom Fungi; phylum Ascomycota; class Dothideomycetes; order Pleosporales; family Didymellaceae; genus Didymella; species Didymella keratinophila. Next base: position 15,570 of record SWKW01000135.1, on the reverse strand, counting down.
CAGTCAATAGGCCAAACGTCATTTGCGACGTGCAGTTGTAGCGACCAATCTGTAGAAGCGGCGGGCCTTTCACGGTTGGAAAGCTGATGACGGTGGGTTCTGCGGGTGCGCTTGTCGAAGTTGGAAGGCTCGACGAAGGCTGCTCGGCCGATGCAGAGGATGACACTGCGACAAGGCTGGACGCAAAACTAGTCTGACGGGCTCTCAACGCTTGAGGCATCGTCGCCGTAGTCTCTGGCACCCTAGCATTGGCGGTTCCTGTGGATACCGATATTGTGGGACCAGAGACTACAGGTGCGTTGTTTTGCACTTCATCATCATCCTGAGGAAGTTGCACAGGACACAAACTCCATACCGAACGAAGGGCGTCCCAGTACAAATCGACTTCGAATCGGGGAAAGCCAACTCCAAGAAGGTTCGAGAAGCATTTCATGAAAGCGTTGTGCTCATACTGGTTGTCGACAAAGCAGGCCTGTGTCAAAGAAGCAGCTGCCAGAGTATGGAAGTTGATGGGCACGCGAAGACCAACGTCACGTTGCGCCTGTGGCACATTAGCTGACTAGAAACATGGGGAAGACCGTGAGACATACTCTGAACGCTTCGCTCCATGGCTGTATCCAACGAGTGTTCACAGCAGCTTGATCTGGGTCGTAAAGATTGTTGTTGGATGACATCGCTGCGGGCGATCATCGAGTCGCGCAGCTGCGCAGCGCCTGCACGCGCGATGATCTTCCTGTCGGGCGCGCGCAATAACAATGAACGATTAATGATACATCAAGCAAAAAGTAATAGAAGATGCAAAACAGCAAAGAAACGATGACGGATGATGCAGGTGATGGGACTTGAACAGTGACGCGCCCCTTCCTTCGGAAGTTGTGGAAGGCGCCTCGGCTCTAGCGTCCGCACCAGCCGAGTTGGCATCGCGAACAAACATCGCGTACTGCCCAACGCAGTGTAGCGCCCAACCTCACCTTTTTAAGATATCAGCACTAAATCGCTCTGCATTCTTTACACCACCTATTATGACTTCGGTGCTAAGACTGGAGACTTGGATGCGTTTGAAATTCATTGAAACACTAAACTTTGACTAGGTACCAAGACTCTCGCGATGATAACTCCACAGAGCAGATTACAAGCATTTCAACCTCAAACGCTGCGTGTGGAGTAGCCCGTACTTTCTTGAGCGAAGCGGCTGTGTGGCTGAAGATTAACATCTTGCACTGGAAGGGTCGGTCAGCATCGGTGCCTCGAGAAACGGTCGGTGCAAATTGACTGACGACGTTCATGCCAGCTCGTAGATCCTGTCGCTCCTTCTCGCTCTTCTTAACTGACGATACGCGATCAGCAAGGCTGTCAGAGCGATCGCGGTCCCTGAAACGCCAAACACGAGCGTGTAAATTGACTGTTGGTTGTCGGAAGACATGAAGGTCGAGTTTATACTTGAAGCGCAAGGGTTGTCGGGCTGATAGACGTGATTGGTTCTCGGCGCAAAAGTGGTCAAAGGTTGTAAGAGGGCAGCACGATACGAATTTTCAAAAAGACTGGTCAAGATGTCAGAAGCGTGATTATTGCTATAAGGTTGCGAGAGCCTTTTGCAGTGGTTGCGCGAGCCTTTTGCAGTGGTTGCGCGAGCTTAACAATGGATGGAATGTCGGTTGCCAATAAGTCTCGTGTTCCTAAAGTGAGGTTGGGGGTGTGACGCTGCGGCTTGGGCAATGCTGAGCTAAGGGTCCCTCCCTCAGTTGGCTGTGCCTGACAGCGATTGAGAGAAAACCGGACAAGCGCTTGGCAGCTTGACAGAGCAACGTCGAAATGGGTCTTCCAAACCTCGATGAATCAGTTGCAAAATATGTTCCGAGTAGAGAGAGGGGCCGTTGCTCTTTGAAACTCCGCCATAAGGCTCCTTATTTTGTCTTCTCTTCGTCTACTTCTTCGCAAAAGACTTGTGGTGTAAAGCAGTGACTTTCTGTCAAGACGGCCTATGGAACTGCGAACGAGGCTGAGTCAAAGTCTCGATCCAATGACGAGCTCTTCTTTCAACCTGTCTCACTTAGCGAGATCATCGACCACTCAGAGCATGACATAACCACCACAGTTCTTCTGATTTGTGCTGATATGCATGATCCGGAATCGGACATCGAAGGAAAGAAGGCAATGTGAGAACCCAGCCTGATCGTCGAAATCTATCATGGACTCCCTCATTGGGAAAGGAAGGTGGCCTCATAGCAATGAATAGAAGTTAGTTTTGCAAACGCTACTTGATGGCGTAAATGAGACTATCAATGCTGAACGATGAATCTGAGTAATAACAGACATTCGAATGCTGCGAACGCTACATGAACAGAGACCTTTCTGACGCCAGTATCGAAGAACGCATCGCTATGCGACGCCACAAATCATGCGCGATGCCCTGCACCAAGTCAGCATTTCGAATTAAGACAATGGGTTGGTCAAAGTCCTACCCTATGCACCCAAAAGATATAGTACCACCGTGTAGAACATCATTGTTGGAGTCGCTGTAAAACAATGGATGGGACACGAGCTTGAGCTTGCCGCATCTGAATGAGCTGGAGTATTCCAACCAAAATGAGAGCGACGCTATGATCGTCGCTAGCAGACAGAAAACCAATGCCAAAACCATTTCTTGCTTGTCCATGACCGCGGACTACGTTTCGCATGCGACTCTGGGGCCGTTAGCATAAGCCTGAAGCAAATGTACTATAGGCAGTCTCACTTACTTCTTGGATCGACTGCGCAATTGAACTCGTGAAATTGAATATGAATTCGAGGACTGGAAAGCACAGACGACGAGGCCTACTAGCGGTTTTTGAGACAGCGGCAAACGCGTTCGGTTGCGTAGGCTTACGGAATACAACAAGCTGGGCAAGGAACGGAACTATTGGTCAGAATTGTGCTCAGGGAAGTATGTGGGCTCATGAATCTTGCAATGATCTAACTGCGGGGAAGGGGGGAGCGCAATGGGATGAGAATCGAATCTGTGGGATCCAAGGACAACAGGATATGAGATCTGGAAATTAGGTGGTGAAACATAAGCATGAACACAAGTTTCACCCTCGAGCCGTAACTAGGGACGGACTCTATTCAGGACACAGGCACACTTCGCAGGAGGCTGTGCTCATCACTGTCCCTCGATCAATGACTTTGCGCGATGTCAGCTTTTCAATCGCCAGGCCATCAAGTTAAGCCCTTACCAAACGCACGTCACTCGCTTAGCCAGACCTGACTAAGAAGAGTCTCCGATTCAGGTTCTGACGAACATCAACGTGTATATCCAGCAACTCAATTTACAGAAAGGTATCAATCGCGCCAATCCAACAAGACATACAATCACTCTCTCGCTCAAAGCCCCGCTCATCACCACAGGATATCCGCAAACGCGGTCCTCAAAACCTCTGTCCTCGTCTTTTGCATCTCCGGCGCAATACCCACCAGATCCAGAATCTCAAGACATTTCCTCGCATCCTCTTTCGCCGCCATGAGCAGCGGATCCGTACTCGGCGGTCCGTTATGCCCCGGACTGAGTGCTTGCTCCTGTTGACCCAAGATCCTAGCCATCAAGAGCTGTTACACGTTAGCATATATCCAAAATCAACCTCAAGACCTAGAATGAAAAAAGAGAGGACTTGGGATGGAGTGACTTACAGCCTCCTCAAAAGCCCTATGTTGAAACACCCACCACACCCCCGCATCCGTCTTGAGGTACTCCCAAAAGTGGAAGAAACTCTGCACCGCCATTCTGGCCGCCTCCAAACAACCCTTCACCTCGCACATATACCCCTCCGTCGGGTTCTCATCGGACTGAATGACCATGACGCAGTGCCAGAAGTTGCTGCGGAAGAACAGATTCTGCCTCAGCGAGCGCGGGTTCGTGTCTGCAAGCGCCTTGATAGTGGCGTCGTCAGAGGCGGTGAGTTCGGGCGGGAAGGACCGGTGCAGGGAGAAGTATTCTTCGACAAGTTGGTGCTTGTGGGTTAGCGAGGTGGTGAGTGGTGTTGAGAGAGAGCGGGGTGTGCAGACTGTGCGCGAGACGAGGTTGGCCATGTGCCACATTGAGCGGATGTAGCGGCGGTCTGCGAGCTCGTAGGGTGGGTACACGTCTTTGAGTTGCGCGATATGTGTGATGCTCATTGGGTTGAGGACTGGGTCGGTGGAGCCGTTAGAAGAGCCGTTTGGCATGGCGTAGTCGTCGAGAGAGTCGTCGAGGGATTCCGGACATACGTCTGAGAAGGTGGTTGTTGGAGGTAGCTTCAACAAGACGGTGAGGAAGGTGTCTTGGAAGAAGATGGCCTGCCAGAGTTTGCGCCGTTGTTGCTTGTCGCTGCGTGAACACCGAGGTGCGATGACATCGGGGTCTCGATGCAGACCCATGGCGTATGCTTGTCGTACTAGGACACCTCCGAAAGCCCATGCGTCAGACGCGTGGTTGTCATTCATGAGAAAGTACCCTATGAGCACCATAGCTTGAAGTGTCCTGACTGAAGCTCTGCTCAGGTAAGACGACAACCTCAAAGCTTGCTGCGCTGCTGAGACGTAGAATTCAGCTATTTGCGCTCTTTCGGTGTTCGATGGTGTGTGGATGAACTGTGTCCCCATCGCATATACAACGAAGTGCAGAGCAACCATGACCGGGTCAGCGGCCTGCTTCTCCTCCGGCGACATCGCCCAAAAGCGCTCATAGTCGGCATAGAAGTTCCGTCTGTGGATCATGGGGTACACAGGATCGACGGCATCGAAGTACTTGTCGACAAGAATGTCGGCCTGTTCTTTGGCTGGCAGCACACCTACAACTTCAGCAAGGCCGCCGCGACTTGTCCAGTAGTTGGCGAAGGGATGCTCAGACCCCAAGCCGAAGAAGGGCTGTGGCGCTCTACTCGAAAACGGAACATTTGACAGTAAGAATGGCGAAGAACCAGATGAAGACCCTGACACACTGCGAAAGTTTGTTCTGACAGGCGTCGGTACCTGAGCAAGGTGCTGTCATGTGAGTCAGCCATTGCCAGCATACTGGTCTGTGCATCTGCGCGTGTCTTCCATCCGGGTGGAGCCGAAGGAAGGGTAGACGAACACCCGTTCTGGCGGGTCTGACAGGAACAACAGCGGGAATAAGGAATGGGGAATTACCTGAACAGGAAGTGGATGCTGCGTGTCGTTGCCAAGCTGGAGTTGTGTGGGTTTCTGCTGCTGCTTCCTGGATCGTCCCGAATTACGCGCGGCGCCAACGCTGTGGGATTGCTTAGCAACGGGCGCACGAATCGTTGTACGAAGATTGAGACTCACCCGTCTGCAGATGTTGCAATCAGATTCGCTATATCTGAGTACTTGCATGCTGATTGTCGCTTGATGCACGCCAGACAATGAGGCCGCCCGCGATCGCACTGCGCGCAGTGTCAGAATCGCTCTCGAATGAGGTCATGACGTACGTATTCCCATGGCACGAGCAGCAGCAGCGCTCAACGCAGGGACAAGCACGTACCTTGGTTTTGCGCTCAACGCATTCTTCGCAGCTCAATGTTGGCTTATTCCTCTTCTGCTTCTTCTTGGGCGGCGGATCGCCTGGCGTTGACGAGTTGATCGAAGCCTCGGGACTTGTTGAGGGACAGAGAGCCTCCTCCTTCATGGCCATGCGCTCGGCGCACGCGGCCGCCTCCAATACCTGATGGGTCCGGGAATGCTGTCAAAAACAGTTTCAAAGGCGACCTAACCGGTGCTGCATGGATGTGACGCGAGGGCGCTGTGCGATGTAACGGGAATAAGTGAGGTGATATTGTTTCCACGAGCCCCAGAGGGTTTCCGAGAAAGGAGCGGGGATTTTCGCGGGGAGATCCAGCCACCGGCCTTGGCAGATAGGGTGGAGGTCTAGAACAGTGTCGATGGGTCTTCAGCCGCTAGCGGATGTCAAGACAGGTTTTCAGGAACAGGAACTGGGTGTGAAAGTCAATTGTCTGGTCCATGGTGCTGCGCGCGGATGGACTGTGCCGTGGACCATATGGCTGTGATAAGGGATGGGACAAGTTGATGACGAATGCATGACAGGTGGATAACAGGCCCTGGCTAAAGAGACGGCAGATGCAAGGGCGAAAAGCATGCGCGTTCCGCATCGTCACTGGCAGTCTCGAGATGCAAAGAGACACACTTTCTCATAGGGCGCCTTCGGCTGCTTGCATCCTCACCTCTAGGTATAGTGTTTTGTAACGTATGTATGTCATTGAAATGACGTGTCTGCTACATGTAGGAGGTTACAAACACCCGTGTTAGCAGCCGTTATCTTGCAGTCTCAAAGCTCATATGTCTCGGTGTCTTGAACCCCCGGAACTCTTTCCTCCAGTCGAAGTTTCGCTCATTCTCGAACTTTCACCGCCTGGCATAACGACGTCGCTACGAACCTTCGAAATTTGACGTCTCGTAGTCCGCAGCCGGTGTGGAAGGGTGACCGGAACCGCAGATGCGCACTTCAGGTGTAGTGCTGCATAGCATCACGATAGCCCTTGCCACCACGCATGTCGTCCTCGAAAGCCTGAGCGACCTCCAGCACACGCTTAAGGTGCTCCATGCCGAACGTAGCTTTCTCAGACAGCGCGATCGACTGGCCAGTCTTGACGGTATTCTTAATCTGCGCGTCATGTTAAAAAGGCAAATACACACTTCAATCACAAGGATACATACCTGTCGACCGTTCATGTTCTTCTTTGCAAGCTCGTTGAAGTCATCGTCCGTGAAGGTCTTGACGTTCTGCTTGCCCTTTCCGTTCTCGCTCTCTGCAACAGCCATCTTCTCCACCTTACCAACGTGGTGCTGCCAGATCTTCTTCCTCGCAACGGGCTTGAGGTTCTCGTAGCGGATGCCCATGTGAATTCTGCTCTGGAAAGCCTCATCGAAGGTCTCGACGCGGTTCGTGGTCAAGAACAAGATGCCTTGGTAGTACTCCGTGAGTCTCAGGAAGACGGAGACCAGACTATTGCGGTGGATGTCGTGCGGCATGCGTGCCTCGAGGAAGACATCAGCTTCATCAAGCAGTAGGATGGCGCCCCAGGAGTGAGTGATGTCCATGATGCGATTGAGGTCGCGTTCGAGGCTGCCGGAGTTGGTGCCGAGCTCGCCAGCTGAGACGGCGTAGAGAGGGCATTTGAGATACTCTGCGATCGACTCGCCAGTAAGTGTCTTACCGACTCCTGGTGGACCGTGGAGCACAACGTTGAGACCCTTGCCTTTACCTTGAATGACATCATCAATCGTGCGGGCGGCGTTGAAGCGATGCGAAGAGACTAGTCCCTTGAGATTGGACTTGATCTTGTCAGGTAAGACGAGCGAGTCGAAAGCCTCAGCATTCCACTGGATCTCTTCGATGCCAGAAAGTGAGAACTCTAGCCACAACTTCTCAGAGAATGCAAAGCCGAGCACGACAGGAGAGGCGATGAGAAGTTCTTCTTCAGTGAAGATGTGATTGGCCATGTTGCCCTCATCGTCTACTTCGAGTTTGGTGGTCTCGTTGTTGCCTACGCCGTTCTCGGCATCAATCGTGCTCTGGGGTACCTGAATGGGATGCGTCTTGCCTTTGCTGTCCTTCCACATGACAACACGCATTGGGTCCTTGGCGGGCTTCTCGCTCTCTGAAAGATCTTCGTCATCATCGCTCGAGCCGCAACAGTCGCCACTCATCTCTTGCTCGGCCTCCTCGTCCTCTCGGTTGAGCTCGTCAGGCTTGATATACGAGAGAGGATAGTTCGGCTGGACGCGGCGGAAGATCGCAGGATCGACCATAACACGGCCGTTGATGTTGTACTTGGCGATCATGTTCTTGACCTTCTGGTACGCGATACCCTTTTGCAGACGGTAGTTCATGCCTTGGAGTGCGATGAACTTCTTGCCTCGCTCAACTAAAAGCGCTTTGATACCCTTTTTGATCAGTCAGCGTTGAGCGGTCTTATCGATGCTTGGACTCAGACTTGCCTTGGGGTCCTTGTGGTACTTCAGCGGGTACGCAACTAGGCTCGTGATCTTCTTGTGACCCTTGAACGACTTGATCTCGGCCTCATGATCACCTAGGCCGAACGTTTGGCCATCGTACTCGAGATACTTACCATCGACGCAGCACGACTTTGCTCCACTGAGCCAGCTCTCATACTCGTAGCACTGCTCCACTCGGAAACATCTGGGGTCCTCTTTGTTACCGTATGTGGGTGTGTACACAATGGTGTTCGGCTTGAACAGTGCCCAGGTGAGCTCGTAGGTGATCGTGCCTGCCTTTAGCAACGGCTTCAATGCCTTGCGAGTCGCGGCAAAGTCCTCGTCGACGTAGCCAAGAAGTAACTTGCACTGAGCGATTTGCTGTGTGAGCAGCTTCTGCTCTTTGGTCTTCTTCGCGCGCTTGAGTCTTGATCTCAAGGTCTTCTTTGCGAACGTCTTGATTTCATCGTAGTAATGATAGAGGATGTGAGGGTCAATCTCAGGTATGTCTTCAACAAGGCTGACGCATTTACACTCCTTCAGTACCTCCTGGAGTACACCTCTCAAAGACTTGGACTTGACATCAACAAGCGTCTCGCGCAACTTCCCTTCCCAGTTGAAGCGCCGTCGAACAGTGAAGACGCACTCGAACTCGTCTTTCTGCTCAGCCGTGCTTTCGATGAGTTTGTAGTCGCGGAGCTTAGTGTCCCACACTTGATCGACACGCTTGAACTCGTGGGCGTTCTTCTTGGCTGGTATCTTGGGGATGGGCGGAGTGACACCAGCAGTTGCGGCAGTCGCAGCGGCGAGTTGTTGCATCTTGAGGTTCTGCAGGATTGCATTCACCTTCGTCACCTGCGTATCGAGGTCGTCTTGAGGGAGAGGTGGAGCACTGCCATCGGTGGTGTGAACTGTGACTGGCCCATCAGATACAGCACCATCGTCCTCTACAGGCTTCTTGACTCTGCGCTTGGCTGCGGCACGCTTGCGTTTGGTCTTTGCATCGTCAGAATCAGTACTAGAGTCACTGCTGGAAGGACTGGAACAACTTGATGATGAGCTGGAGTCGCTGTCATCGCTGGAACTTTCGGCCTTCTTGCTCTTCTTCTTTGACTTAGCCTTGGCTTTGGCTTTGCGACGACTCCTCTTCTTTGCATCTTCTGAGTCTGAGTCGGAACTAGAATCTTCACTCGAGTCAGAGGATTCGCTGGCACTGTCGTCGCTGGAGTCGTCACTTGAGTCTGCTTTCTTGGCTTTCTTCTTGTTCTTGCTCTTGCGCTTCCTCGCCTTCTCTTTTGCAGCTTTCTGCTTGGTTGTAGCCTTCTTCAGTATCGCCCTCTTTCTCTTCTTGCGCTTCTCCTGCTCATCTTCAGAGCTTTCGTCAGACTCGCTGTCTGCGTCACTGTCGACAGAAGCAGATGAGTCGACGGCCTTCCTGTTGGACTTTCTGGCCTTCTTCTTGCTGCGTTTGCCTGATCCAGACTTGGACTTCTTCGCCCTAGCATCAGTCTTAGAGTCGCCAATCGCTGCGTCTGAGGCTGGTGGCGTTGGCGTTGTTGGCGCGACTGTCTTCTCCGGCTCTGCCTTCGGTGTCGACTCGGTCTTCTGGGACTCGACTTGGTCTTGAGTTGAACCCATACTGGAACCCCCGTCTAGAGAAGTTTGATCCAACTCTGATGATACCGAGGGTGTTGGAAGAACGACAGGTGAGAAATTTGAAGTATCTGACACGTTCTTGTTCGCTGGCAGCGGAAGTGGAGGAATCTTGGGGGTTGATTCCGTACTTTCTGAGTTATCCATGATATGGAGGAGAAGGTCCTTATATAGACCAATTGGAGAATGATTGCAGCACTGTTTGCTAGCGTTCAGCGGGACGCTCAAGTGAAATTCAAGTGAAGCGGTATAGTAAGACTGCCAGGCTGAGGGAAGAGAGGGGGACAGCGAACGTACCTTTAACGTGGACGCCCGGTGTCTAGTTCAGCTGTAGCTTAAAGTAGAAAGCCGAGATCTTTCTCTCGAGATGACCCGGTACAAGGCTTCCGCGGCACCAGGATAGTACTTATGCAAGATGTTACCCTATCAATGTCGAGCCGTCGCGACCACTGCCTCCCTTGGAGATGATCGAAATGACTCGAGGGTTGTTAGCACAAGGCTGAAGCACATCAGTGAGTATGATACCCCGCAGATGCGTCTATGCCCATACTAATACAGCCTGGTCGAGGTTGAGGCTCTGGATACACACGTCAGCAGCCACCCTCACCAAGAAAAGGCAACAGTGATGAGGACCAACCAAAGACATGCGCCAGTCTTATTGGATTGTTGCTATTCGGTGGATGCAGATGGAGTGATGTGCGTAATGACCGGTGAGATTGAAGGCGGCGAATCCAACGACAACTCGCAGCCTGATTGCCTCAAGCCTTGCTGGACGTACGCTTGCGCAAGAGATGCATTCGGCAATTCCGAGGCTGAACAATGGAATAGTCAAAGCATCAGAACAGTAGAAGAAGTGACCCGGACATTGATCGTGTATCTTGATGTGAGTCTCGGGCCACTCTTATGTTCACTTACTTCAGCGCCACGGGCTCCGTTGGCGCGTCGTCCCAAACATGCAGGTGCTGCGAATCTTGTCACGAGTGTACGTGTGTGGACGTGCCATTGCTGACGAATTGCCGATTCGAGATGAAGCCGATGCAGATGATGGTCGTACAGAAAGCCCGTGGACGGCTGGGGTCTAAGTGTCGACCTCGGGAGGCAGGCGCTAGGAATTGCAAGCGAGCAAGCGCCCGCCTCACTCTTGCTGTCTGTAGGCAGCTCTGCCTCAACACCGGTCCACTATAACATCTAGCAATTCAGTCCTGACACAACGGCTCAATCGAGAGTTACAAGCTTATCATGAACATTAACATTGCTATTGGCATGGTATATCTAAAGCATAGCAGAACGGCCAGCACCCGCTCCAAGCCTAGAAAGCGCTCCACCCCACTAGCACGTGCAGCCGTGTGTTCAACGCCTCAGCAAATGCATGCAAGCTGCTGCAGACACACGTAGGTGCTTCGTGCATCTACATGATACGCTGCACTACATTTCGACAAAGTCTGACCCAAATCGTTTCGACCGCCTCGTTCTACTTAATTGGTCACGCGGCTTCCGGTCAGTCCGCGTACCTCAATTTGACAACTTGCTCTTCCCTAGATGCCCAAGTTGATGCTCTTTGGCGTTCTTCATCTCGCTCTCAGGTCTCCCATCAGGGAGCTCACTTGTCGATGCGGCGCCAGAGACATGATATTTGACATTGTCAATGAGATTCTCGACGTGGCGTGTGCCTCTGTGGGATTCTCTGGACGCAGGCCTTGAGATTGTTGTCGCTGCACCGTCCGTCTGACTTGGTATCGCGGGTTGTGACGCCGTTGTAGGCGACTCGGTCTTCTTGTAGCTGGCTTCCATGCTCGTTCTTGTCGACATTGGGTACTGTAGAATCTCTTCACCATTGGGGCCATGCGATCGAACGTCCTTGGTATCGCTGTCGTCGCTGGCGTCACTGCCCCTGCGACCAGGCACCGGGACCGTGGTCTTGTTTTGTTCGTTCGCGCTCTTGATGGCTTCTGTCTGGCTGACGTCGAGCTCTGAATCGTCTGGACTCGAGGACCGCAGACCGAGATCCTTGCCTTCGCTCGGCTCGACGCCTTTTGTGCCTTTCCAGTCTGTCGGTCCTGTTTGTCGCACTTCCTCGCCTTCCTTTGGCTCTGTGATGACCACACCGGGCCGCCCCTCCTCAGCGCTGAGTGCGCGCCAGACGACTGCAATGCGCTCAAAAGCCTGTGTACCTTTGCGTGATGAGCCCTTGATGCCATCCATTGCATCCCAGTCAATCTCAAAGACGCCCGACTCGTCTGCTGTACCGTTCTTCTCCGCGCCATTGCCCTCGAAGAATGTGTTGAACCACACGTGTGCGACTGCGGTGACCATCGTCAGATCGAAAGCAGCTTTGTTGCGACGCTCGACGTCGATATTGATATCGTTCGTAGGTAGCACTACACGCTTCGAGGGCCGGAAGACGACATCGCCAGTGCCTGGTGTGAGGCTCTCTTTAGAGTTTTCTCTTGGTGTCGCAGTACCGTCTGCGTTTCGCGGTGATTCCAATGATGATCTGCTAGCAGTCTTGGAATCACTTTTGCCATCTACCTGTGCGTTCGCCTTGCCAGATGACCCAGCCAGACCATTCTTATACATGACCTCATGAACTGCCTGAGCCATACCCGTGGTCTTGACTTCACCCCTCACGATCTCCCGCTCCTCCTTGGTGAACGTGTGGAAGTTCTTGATCAGCTTACCGTCCTCGACGAAGCCTTCGATTTGGATTTTGACGCCATCTCGCAGCCCCCAGCAGTGTACTTCCAAGATTTCAACCTGCCTCTCAACGTACATCTTGCCGTGCTTCGTCCAGCGGTCGACGTATGTGAGCCACCGCAGCTGACTCGGGATGCTGACGCCCTTATAGCCCATGCCTGGCCTCATGCGCCGTTCTGTAAATCGCTGCAGAGCCTTCTCCATTGGCCAGCCCTCTTCGCTCATCAGATAGCTACAGCTGGCGGTACCTGATCTGCCCTTGCCGGCTTTGCAATGTACAACGACTACGCGCCCGTCTTTGGCCTTCAGCCAGTTGCGCATGCTGGCCATGATGTTGGGTATGAGGGCAAACGGCGGCGGATGATGGTCTGGAAAGGGATAGTGGTATACACGGTTGTATACCTCGCTGTCTGGATAGCCAGTGCCTTCGGCACGGAACTCCCATATCGCCCAGTCTTCGCCATGTTTCGAATCGAGGAACTTGACGAGGGAGTCGAGAGGGTTACGGTATGCGCGCTGAGGATATGTGCCACTCGGGCCAGATGTGGCGATGACTAACGGCGGTCAGAATCGGTCTGATGCGTGAAGCTGGTGTCTCTACTGTTATCCGTGACATAGCACAAGTCCAGGCCAGCTTCAGCGTGCCGCGCACGTGGGCCGGCGACAATCTGCCGCAGTATCGAAGCCTGGTGCTATGTCAGCTTTGTACTGCGGAGCGCATCCCGTGACAGGTGCCTACCATCGCGAGGTGTGAGTTATTCTGTGTTAGCTCTTTACGAGTGAGTCGCGCGACATGTCGAGTCCTGACGTTCGAGTGGAATGCGCCTTCCTGGTTCCTGGTTCGAAGCTTGGACTGGGCTATGACGCCAGTGCCGCTGTAGCGGGGATAAGCTTTTGGAAAGCGCGACCCTGCATCTCCACCAGCCCCCACTTTCCTTGGGCATCAGAATCACTATCGTTGGCATTGTTGCCTTCTTGCAAATACTGTATCTGTTCGAGCTTCTGCAAGCCCTGCTGACCAACGTAGATAATCTTTGAGGACCTTATGTCATCGCAGATTCAACTGCAAGGATGCCGCTGCTTCCGGACTCAGCTTTTCGACGTGTCGAGACTTGCCGTGCTACCCGGCTCACCCACAAACTCCCGCATGCATTACCGACACTGATACCTCAACCCAATTCTTCAGGAACTCCATTTTCAGTCGCAAACTCGGAGACATCACAGCCAACACGTCACCCTCGCTCAAGCCTGCACGAAAACGGACAAACGCGACCATGCGGTAAGACAGCAAGCTATATCCTCCGGCACTATATTTCCAAGTGCGCGGGTCGTCCAACATTCCAAACTTCGAGGAGCTTTCTCGAAGAGTCGTCCGTGCTCCTAGTACTTGCCCTGCTCCAACGTCAACTGACCCATATCCATGACAATTTAAACATAACCTTCGATACCTGAACATCATTAGCGAATCTGCATTTGATGGCTTCGGTGCTCATTGGGTTACCTAGGTTCGTAAAGCTTCCAGCTCGAAGGCCTCACATCGTCGTCGCCTTGCTCTGATCTTCATACGCCAGAAGGATACAGATACTACTAGCGTAGCTATGGCAGTGAGCATCGCAATCACTGCCACTACTGTGTTGGTTTTCTGGAATGCCATGTCAATCAAGGCTGAATTCGAGGCATCTTGGGACATGTTCAAAGATGGTTAAGAGCAGTCAATGGTTCGGAATTTGGCTTTCAAGGATGGAAATCGAGAGGTGCGAGATCTACGATGATATAATAATGTTTAAGATATCCAGCAGAATTGCATCAACTTTCTCACCACTCATACAGCGCAGGCAGATGTGGGCCCAACGACAGCTTTTTCAGGCAGCTCGCATTTACTGAAGCCATACACCTGTACTGGAATCTAAGAACGGCTATGATCGAGTCGCAAAACTCCTGTCTGATAATCCCATCGGGCTAGCAAAGCGTCAAACCCGTCATGCTGAACAAGGAACGCGCATAACACGCTTTGCGGAAATGTGCGTCGCTGCCGGCGCGCGAAAAGAAAAAGACATGTCAGGGGCTGGTGGCGCAATGAGAACAGCGCCAAGGCTACACAAACGTTCACTGACAGCCTCCAGAGGCTGGGCGGCGAATAGTTGTCTCACGCCGCACCCTATTCGACCTTGCGCTGAGTCTTCTCCAGTCGGCATGGGAACTCGCTTGGGCGCAGCATTAGGCGTAAGGCTGCGGGATCGACGTTTCACGACAGTACGCGCCTGTGGAAACGCGCACCGCGAAGAGAAAGTCCAAGCACTACAGTTTTGTCGAGAGCTCACCGAGTACTGATTGGTCCGGTGCTCTCATCATGTTTGCTTGCACCGGTGAGTCAGTGATGGTGTGCGTCGCGGTCAGAGTTGCGGACCGCACCGCTGGGTCTGGGAACGTGAGCAGTGGCTGTGCGTCGCGCGCCGGGGAAGCAGCCGTGAGGCACTGTAACCTGCACTGTGCAGAAGGACCTCGCCGAATACCTGTCGTCTTGTCTCTTCTGACGCTAACATCATTTGCGTCAGGCACCTACCGTCATTGGCTTGTCATCTCAGCCTTGCAGCACATGGGTATGTCTACAAGTGATGGCAAATTTAGAATATATGACCGAAGGCTGGCGTGATTTGTCCCCCCGTTTTTGAGATTTGTCCCCCCTTTGAGATTTGTCCCCCGCGCTAGTGTTAGTGGTTATTGACTGCCCAACCAAGCTTAGCGTGTAATATATCAACGCGACAACAGCGCGACATCTACGCGTTTCCGCGCCACAAAGCCTTCTCCATGCTCCTCTCTGCGTTGTAGTCAGCTATCTCTAGTTCTATGTGTATAATCATGGCAGCTATTCCAGCACCCTTGGACCTTCTCTATGACTCTTATGAGGAAGCATACGATGCTCTTAAGACGCATGGCAGGCAACACGGCTATGGCTTTGTTCTTAAGCGAAGTAAGCCTCACAACTCAGATATCAAAACACGATACTACTATCATTGTGACCGATTTCGAACCTACCAGTCAAGTGCGAAAAAGTCAAGTACAAGCACGCGTGCGGCAGGATGTCCCTTCAAGCTGGTCATCTTTAGGATGAAGCACAGCGAGCAATGGAAGCTAGAGGTTCTGGACAAGCATCACAACCACCTTCGATCGATCAACCCTAGCGCGCACAATGTGTATCGCAAGCGTACAACGGCACAAAAGGAAGTGATCGAATTGATGACCCATGCTGGGGCGCGG